>JAQZBX010058563.1:0-17719 GCA_029593785.1 Cabassous unicinctus
AGTAAACAATGCATTTAAATATAAAGGATTCTATTTGGATTTCACAGTAGTATTATGCTTTAAATTAACTTTGTTTTAGACATGAGGAAACTGAAGTTTGTTTGACAATCCCCAGGTCATAATGTTATTAAATGGCTAACTTGCTATTGGGATCTAGTACTTATAATTTTGGAGAAAGGTGGTAGCTATGAATTTGTGTCTCTCTTCTGTACAAAACAGAGTGTGAAACAGGACAACAAAGAGAGAAGAAAATAGCATTAAAATGAAATACAGTGCAACAGTTAAAAAGCAGAGTCAATGCAAGTTTATTTTATTTTATTTTATTTTTCCAACTTGAACCCAGGTCCAGGACCTCATACATGCAAAGCAGGCACTCAAACACTGAGCTAAACCCACTCCCCAAATTTATCCTTGATGTTGTCTGGCCATCATTTTACCTATCCCTAGTCCATCTGCTCTCTCACTCTTCTAGATGGCTTTTCTTTTTTTTAATTGTGGGTAAAAATCAAATTTTTCACAATACAAACCAATATTTGTAAAATGATATATAAATATATATGCATATATGTGCATTTGCTTATATAAATGTTATTTTATATATATATATATTTTAAAAGATGCTTAGATTACACAAATGCCACCCAAAAACCACAGGGATTCCCATGTTTCCCACCTCCCACACCTTCCATAACATCCCACATAGACATCTTTCATTAGTGTGGCACATCACCTGCAATGGATATACACATCCTGGGGCTTTGCCACTAAGCATAGACCACAGTTCACATCGTAGACCACACTCTCTCCCACACAGTTCTGCATGGTATATGCTGATGTAAAATGGCCTATATCTGTCGCTGGGATATAGGCCCACTCTCATTTGGGCGTGGAGTGGACATCACCATTCCAGTCCCCTCAGGATTGGGGGAAGAGCTAAGGACTAGAGTGGACTTAATGGTATTCTGTTGCAGACATATTGTGATTCAAGCAATGGAAGAAGTTATAACAGTGAGGTGGAGCCAGTGGCCACTAGATGCTCTTGGGGCAGGGAGGGGAAGGGCAGTTGTAATACAGGGGCTTTTTCAGGACTTGGGGGTTGCCCTGAGTGACGATGCAGCGACAGATATAGGCCAATATATTCTTTTAATGCATTTATTATTTTTTTCACTAATTAAGGTCTTATGCAATTTGGGGTTCTTTTTAATATTTTCAACTGGAATTTTTTTTACAACCCACACAGATCTGAGAAACTAGATTTCTTATAATGCCAAATTAATGTATGTATGTGGATTTGCATGAACAATAGAAGTACACTTCAAGATATGTTTCTCTGTGCATATACTTATGACAATTTCTTTTTAAATATATTATGAGAGCATGGAACTAAGCAAGCTATTGATTAACCTACTCTAATTTGGCAAATATTGGGAAAACATTTATGAATAGTATGTCAAGAGCCAAAATAAAATATTAGCAAATAGTATCAGGCATACCCAAGAAAAGAACACACAATGATTAAGTGGTTTATTTATTAAGTTCAGGGATATTTATTTAATGGATAGCCACTGTTACAAATTGTCATGTCAACAGTTCAATAAAATAAGACATATTATTACCTTCATAATTAGCAAAGTGGCATGCTATATGAATTTTCTTAATAGATTGGAAAAATGTAATTCCTTTTCCTTGTCAAAAATTGTTATCTTGATCCCAGATATTCATGAGAATAATAGAATCATTCCATGAGAGTTAAGAAAATGCATGGATCATTACCACCATTTTATAGCTACCAGTCAATAAAACTACAAAATTAAAGAAATGTGTATAAATATTGGAAATTTGAGAACATATTTTCAGCATATTTGGTTTTATATCTGCCTGAACAATCTTGGAGAATTACATAAAATTCTAAATGAAACAGGTAGGAAATTTAAGATGCTGATTAATTATAAAATTATTATAACAATAACAATAACAATAACTTTTCTACTAGATATTAAGTGTTAAAATTCCCAAATTAATGGAAGAAAAATTTTAATTTCATACTTTAAAGACGCAGATAATACTCTTTAAAATACATTTTTTTAAAAAATGGAAAGGATTTATATGAAAAGAAATTCCTGTGAGAGCAGTATAAAAGAAGATTAAATACATGGTGGGAGAACACCCTCTATTTGACGTGGGAAGGTTTCAAAAGAAGAAGTGTCAAATATTGTTAAATAGCTCTATAAATGAGAGGCTTTCTCCCAAATGATGGAATGCATTTCTGAAAAAATAATAATGCTGAAACAAAAAAGGAATAATGGAGAAAGTCCCTGAAAATTGGAGGGGAAGGTGGGGAGAAATGTAAATAAGAAGGGGTTGCAGGAAAGATACACTTTGCAAATTGATTTGTATTTGTACTTCAATAGCCAGAGAGAGCAATGATATAAAACACAGCTCAGAAATTGACCTCCAGATATTTGTGTTATTAGAGAAAAATCTCTTATATATTTTAGTATATGAGACAAATAAAGTCTACCTCAAATTATGTTATAGGATCTATTCGCATTAATTAAAAAGGATAGGCATATTTTCCCTTATGGAAAACTGAAATACTTAAAATCCTGGATAAATATCAAAGACACCTTTAAAACTCTTTTTTGACTTGGCAATAAAATACAAATCAGTGTACTCCCAAAAGAAAGGAAAAACAGAAATCCAGGGGTGTATGCTTTTACCAAAACTTAAGCTGTTTCTTTGCGATTACACAGGATGTGGCAGCGCAGAGAACAGGAAAGTCTAAAGGCTGGCCAGAGGGCCCTCTTCCTCCTACCACCACATTCACATAATGCTGGAATCCCAGGATCAACCCTCAAAGTTACAAATGAATCCCATTACACAAAAGTTTGGTCCCTCCCCTCGCGGTGCCGCTGCAGTCAGCCTCCAGGCCTCTGATCAACAGGCTCTGCAAATGTTGCTTCCCGTGAGAGTCTTGTCCACTTTTCGCTTGGTGCTCTTTCAGCTTCAAGTTTCTTCCATGAAATCAGATAAGCTCACCCATGCTTGTGGCCTTGTCAGAGAGGCTGCAACGCAGTGAACCAAAATAGTTTCTCAGCCTGAACAGGATGCTGGGAAATCATATAACACCTGTGCCATGTGTGGGCCTGATAGAAATTTACTGATAAAGTACTGATAGATTCAGGTTTGACAGTGATGTTCCTGGGAAATTAATTTTCAAGAATCTCAGACATTGAATTCTGCTGATAGTTTCTCCACATTTAATATTCCTCACTGCAGAGTGGGCCTGGGTATCTGCTAGGACAACCAGTTTGCACAGCTTGCACAAATCTACGCACAGAAGCTGCCAGCAGTTGGTGTATACTGGAGCTTTTAATTTGACCACTGGACTAGCCCCCTGGGAGATGTTTCAGGGAAGCCAAGCTGTTGATAATCAAGTGAATGTGGCCATGGCATCACCTGCCCGAGATGACCAAGCCTCCTATGTTGCCGGGGACACAGAATGGTCGGGGAGCCCCTAGGGTGAGGTCCTAGCCAATGTTAGCACTGAAGAAAAAATCAAGGATTCAGAAATAGACCTGAAGAAACCTGCTGAAATATGCCAGCCAATTCCCATTTTTAACCAGAAGCAATCAGAACTCTGTGCAGTAGAGAGTACAAAGCCCTAAGTTGTACATTTTTGACATGTCAGGGAACAGGAAGAAAGGATTCTGCAACATAATCTATTGGCTACTGACTTAGTCAAACGGAGTGTTTTTTTGTTTGTTTGTTTGTTTGTTTGTTTTTAGATATTTCCCCTCCTGGGAGCTCTCAGTTAAGAAGTAGGAGCCTTAGCACATTAATACTCTTCACACCATATTAAATAATTAAAACTGTGCAGGGTCACTTATAAAGACTCAGACTGGCATTGAAGAACAGAAGGAAAGAGTGCTGGCTCTAAAGCTTCTTCCGTACTCCAGTTGCCTCAGAGCTGTTCGTGAAAGTATCAGATCTTGGTATCTCGGTGGTTGATTCACCTAATACAAATTATTTTTACCCTACTTGTTGATGTTAGAACCCATTAACTAGAAATATTGTCTGGAGATCTTTTCCTAGAAGTACCTTAAAAGTTACATTTTTTTGTGTACGTGTGTAGCTATGGGGTTGGGGCTATAGTTCCTTGGTGTTTGCCAGAGGAGGTGACAACCCTGTCCCTCAGGCAGCTCTTGGGGCTCTGTAGATTCAAGAAGAAACTGCTGCTTCAACCAAGACTCCCCTGGACTTGGGATAAAAGCTGTGTCAACAATGAGCCCCTATGGCAAAATGGCAGTGATGGTAGTTGGTGAAGGCAACTAAAGTATGAATCCATACAAAAGATGTTCTTGAGGGTCCAGTGTCTGAAAAATTCATCTTTTTCATTCTGCTTTTCTCTATAGTAACACTTTCTAGTTCCATAGATAAAGCAAGTCTTCCCCTTCATTGTCAATCCTCTACTTTAGTCATCCTCCTTTTTTTTTTGTCTCTGGATCCTTTTGGACTATTAAAAATTAAGGACTCCAATGAGCTGTATATGTAGGTTATAGCTAGTGGTGAGCTGGGAAATGTTTAACAAAAAGCCCTGATTTGTAATAACCTGTGTGAAACCTACAGCATTTCTATCTGACCAAAGATTTGCCCTGCCCCTGCCCTTCTCAGACATCCCTTCTCATAATACCCTGGAAGCATGCCAAGTTTTGGCTGCTAGAACCTTGAGTATAGCCCACCCCGAGCACATCTTATTTTGAGAAAAGAGCACATACCGAGGTGTTTTCCCAATACTTGCAAACAGGCCCTGACACATAGCCAAATTTGTTCCTCAACAACATATAACTTGTAGAACATTTGCCATAGGTTTTGATATACTGCGGTGAACTTCTTACTGTCTCTGTCGTGAGGTATTTGTGGCTCTTTGTACACAAGTCCCCCTAATAAATGCTTTTAGATTAATTACCCTAGCATTTAGTGCCTCTTTCTTTGGAGTATCAACTGGCCTCACTGTACAATGGTTTGGGACAATCTCAGAGGATCTTCCCTTATTTTTTCTTTTGGGATGAGTCCTTCTTCAGGTTCAGCAGGACACATTACCATTTACCATTTTCTGTGGTATAAATACTTGCACTATGGCTGGGTTCAAGCTCTCACTGTGACATCTCTAAATGCAGTGTTAGGAAAGGATGTGTACAATCAGATCTTGTGATTTGCTGCAATCCTGCCCTAGTGTACCTCTGGTTATATAGATAGATAGATATTGAACATATTGGAAAGTAAAACAAAATTTTAAAGCAAAAAATACATGAACACTCATTACATTGCTTATAGGAGTGATGACATCATCATGTGTCATTTAACCACTGGAAAATAGCACTGCGTACTCAGAGGAGAGTGAAAAAGGCAATGACTTTAATTAAGTGTATAATTTTGTAAAATTTGACATCTGTATACACCCATAAAAGAGCTACAGTCAAGATACCAAAGTCTCCACACCCTGCAAAAATTTGTGTGTGTGTGCTCTTTTATAATTCTTCTAGCTGTTGCTCTCATCCCAAGACAAGCATAGATCTGCTTTGTCACTATAGGTCCATTGCATTTTCTATAATTATATATAAATGGAGTCATAAAGGATGTACAATTTTTATCTGTCTTCTTTCATTGAGGATAAGTATTTGAAGATTCTTCTATGTTGTGAGCATCAATAATACATTCCTCTTTCATTGCTTAGTAGTATTCCATTGTATGGATATACTACAATTTCTTTATCCATTCACCTGTTAATGAATATTTGGGTTGTTTCCAGTTTTTGTCTATTACAAATAAGGCTGCTAAAACCAAATGATCAAAAAGTTTACAGCGAGGAATAGTGCCTGTTTTGACTTTTGTGCTGAGTGGGCAGGAAAAGAAAAAAGCTTCCTTGCTCTTTCTTAACAGAAGTTATGCCCCATGTAGATTTGTGGCTGAAATTCATATCGGAAGTGCCTGTTTGGAGAAACTTTTACCCTGCCTCATAGGATTTCCATGGATAAAATTCTATGGTAGATGAGCAGCTCCTGTTCATAAGATTTCATGACTGAAATGTGGAAAAAGCAACAGGGACCAGAAATATTAGCACAATGATATCAAATATTAGAATTATTTGAAATGAAATATAAATTTATTTTGTTTTTATGTTTACAGGTATAAAAGTGAAACATGAAAATATGAACAAGGAACAAGAACTTAAAATGAATAATCATGAAAATTTGGTAAAGAACTTGAAATTTAAGACTCCATGGATAAATTAAAGCATAGGTTCAAAATAGCTCTAGAAAGCAATAGTGACCCAGAAGAGAAATATGAAGATATCTTTAGAATTTATTTCTGAGGGAAAAAAAAACATGGAGTAGAAAATGTGATAAAATGATTAAGAAAAGGAGAATAAACTAAGACATCCCTGAATCCAGAGTTGTTTGTCTTTGCCTATTTTGTGCTTCTTTTCTCAAATCTTTTTCTTTACCTCCTAGCATTACTCTTTTCTGTGCAATCAGACTATGAAACTGAGCCCTATGCTATGTTCCCATAGCCTCATTTCTCAATTACATATTTTTAACTTTTAACAAAACAATTTAACAAAACAATTTCAACAAACTTGCAAATAAGTATACAGATTTCTTGTATACACTAAGAAATTATTAATATGGATTTTGACTAATGGTGATCTTATACTTCTATTCCTTCTACATTTATTAATAGGAATTCTACACTTAGTATTCAATTATAAAATTTGGACAAAAGTATAATTAATATAATTTACACAGTCTCCAAGTATCTCCCTACAACAAATTATTAACTACAAAAGATAAAATAGTAGCATTATACTGGAGTAATGGATTGATAATTCATATTACCTTTTTTGGATAGCTAAAGAAAACTCTCCTAGTCTCCCTAATAAGTTCTTTCCCAAACAATGTGAATGAACTAATATATACAATTATTGATTGCATTTTAAAAAATGAATATTGCTTGTTTTCCACTTCTCTTTAACCTTCTTTCTGGTCAGAATACAAATGTCTTTTCCTAACCTTATGGGCAAGAGGTATACTCTATGGGATGCCAGAGTAATCACATAGTAAGTTCTTGGATATCTGGATGATCTTATAAGCAGAAATTCCTGTCTTCCACTGAAACAGTTACATAAAAAGAAATAAACTTCTGTGCAGGTTAGGGCATGGTATCTCTTTTCTCTTTTTCACTGTACCTTATACTGCAAAGTTAAGTAGTTAAATTTAGGTGAGATATGATGGTAGCTCTAACCAGGACAATACCAATACATATGCTGAGAAGAGTGAATCTGCATTTATTTTGATGGTATAGCTGATAGGAAATTCGGGCAAATTGTGGAGCAAGAGAGACAGTCAGATGTAGAGTGACTCTCATATTTTCAATCAAGTAGCTAGAAGAACTATGTTTCTGTTAAATCAAAATGAGAAGAGGTCAGAAAGAACATGATAGGATTGACATAAGAGCTGGAGCACAAGTTTAAATAAGAAAACACCGAAATACAAGTTGACATCCAAATGTAGATATGTAGTAAGCAGTTGGATTCATAAGACTGTGCAGTGCAGTGGAGACCATGCCACAAAGAAATGTAAAATTTGGAGTTTTCCACTTACAATTTGTAATTAAAACCCTTTAATTGAATGAGTTCATGAAATCAATAGGTATAAATTGAGAATATAAAGGTTTAAAAGCAAAATCTGGGCTATTTCAAACTTTAAAAGCCCATAAGCTTAAGAATAATATATGTATCCAATGCATTCTAGACTTTTCATAGTTTTAAGCAATATATTAAAGATGTTGGTTAACTCCAGGGATTTTTATATACACAATGAGCTTGGTCACTAAAACAATAGGACATAAAACTTTAATTGCCTCACAAATAGGATGAAAACACTCAAAATAATATAGAAAAGTGCCAGTAGTCATAAAGAACTTTAAAAAAGAATCAAAGGAAGTGAAAAAACTCAGAGAAAATTAAAACTTATAAAAGAATTGTAAAAGTAAAATACATCAGTTAGCCCAATTTATGTCAATAAATAAAAATTCCCAGGTTAATGACATTGAACTTACATTAAATGAACCCAAATTCAGGTACAAACTAACCAAAAAAAGCACATCTAAATATAGTGCAGTGTTTAACCCCCATACAAGGATAAGAAACATATTGAAAAAGAAAAGAAAATGAAACAATTGTTTACTTTTATCAGATATAAAGAACACAATAAATAGGGAGGAAATAATTTTAAAAAGAAAAAGACCATGAACAGATGTTAGAAATTAAATACCAGAGGTTCTGGGGAGTGAGAGAGGGAAGATTGGGAGTTATATGGGGTATTTTGGGGTTATGGAATTGTCTTGGATGACATTGCAGTGATGGATACAGGCCATTATATACACTTTGTCAATACCTACAATATTGTGCGCGACAGAGTGTAAACTATAATGTTAACTATACTCCACAGTTAGGGGCAATGCTTCAATATGGGTTCATCAATTGTAACAAATGTACCACATAATGAAGGATGTTGTTAATGTGGGAAGGTGGGGGAGGGTGAGGAGGAGTGGTATATAGAAATAACCTATATTTTTAATAAAATGTTTATGTAATCTAAAGCTTCTTTTAAAATTTTCAATAAAAATATTTTTTTAAAAAAAATATTAAAAACAGTTATTTTCCAAATAAATTCAAATGGAGAAAATTTCTCTGGTACAATTACACAAAAACTTCGACTGAAAAAAATTCAGTTACAATTTGGTCAAAAGAAACCAAATCTAGTACTTTACCACACATGCAAATTTAAAATAAAATGATGAGGAAATGTACTACTACATCTATATTTGCCAAAAGAAGGACGATGCAACAACATTAATATTAAAAACATTAAATTATTAAGCATTACTGACAATAAAGAGTACCCTAAAACTAATAAAGTATATTCGGTTCCCTTGGAAACTAATAGTTCTACATGTGTATGCAGCAACCACTGTAACTTTAATCCCTATGAAGCAAACCACGGCTTTTAAGATAGATATTAAAAAATCCACCAATAGAGAGAGAGATTTTATCACAAATGTTCAGAAATTGTTTATACGTATATGACAAGTTCCCAAAATTCACAATTGTTATTATACAGACCATATTTTGACCACAATTCAATTAAATTGGAAGTTAATACAAAATAACTACCTAATTCTATGTGAGAGACTGCTTGCATTAATGGCCTCGAATTTTCGTGCGTTTCTGCATTCTTGTCCAAATTATGAAACATTGTTTGAGTATTTCTCCTTTTTCTTTGACCTCTACATTGTTATGAGGCATTCTAAAACTAACGTGCTGAATAGATGTAAGAAGTACATTGGGAGAGCCGGGGAAAGTTTCAAACATGTAAATGTCTCTGGCAAGAGGAAAGATCCATGTAACAGATTCACAGTAGATCAGAGTTGAGTAAGTAAGCTCATTACAGAATAGAACTACCCTGCAAATGCATAGACTTGAGAACAATAATAAATGACCATTGTTTGAAGGCACTCAGTTTGGGGCCATTTCTTACAAAGCATTATTTTAGCAGTAACTGATAAACTCCCTTATATAGCAAAATTGAAAGACACACTTCACCACTCTTTGCCAAAAGAAAAAATTAGAAAATATTTAGACCTGAATGATATAAAAATATTAAAAATAAAAACTTGTGGAAAGAAAAAAAAGGATTTAAAATAAATTTGTAGTTTTCAATAGTTATTAGAATAAAAGAATGCACTTAATCAGCAAAAGAACATAGTAAAACAAAAAAAATGGAATTAAAATGTGCAAGAAAATAGAGGATAATAACAAAATAAAAAAATGTCATCACATCAATCTCATTCATAAAATAAGTGTTTTAATTATTTAAAAAATTAGGTAGTTGAATATAATAATATATTCAAAGTAGGTATCATGGAGAAGTTAGGTTCATTCTAAGAATGAAATGATAATTTAATATATTAAAAATCAAAGTATAATTCACAGTGTTAACAAAGAAAGAAAATAAATTATAATTTTATCAAGCAATCCAAAACTCAATATTTATTCATAATTTCAAAAGTTATTACCAGATCGGGAATTGGAAAGAATTCTCTTACTCTGATGAAAGACAGCTATCAAGATCCTAATGGAATGTAACATTAATGTTGACTTCTTGATAGCATTCCCTTAAGATGAGTACATATCAATGATACGTGTGAACAACTACATTAATTCTATAATGTCTTAATCTACTGCATTTAAAATGATAAAACAGGCAATCTAGGGATCTAAATTTTTTTGTAAGTTATATGACTGCCATGTAGCAAACCCGAATATACACATATAAATAGTAAATTTCGAATAAGACAGTTTGGTAATTTTGTTGGATACAAAAACAATATGAAATAGCAATTTCATTTTCTATGCACTGGTAGCAATCAGAAAATTTAATAAAAATATATAACTCATTTTAAACATATTTCAATGTTTGACACTTTTTTATAGAAAAGCTTATCCTTTTCCTCTAGCTATTTAGAATATTACAGATTCATTCCTTCCATTGTGCTAGTAAACTATTGCTTGGAAATAGGGTAGTATCCATAATTTTCTGAATAAAGACAAAATGAAGAGCTGCTCTAGCAAAAAGGTGGATGCACGATATATTGTTTCTTTAGAATTCCTATTCTTTTCTTACTGTAATATGTATTAGAAGGCCAATCAATACAGCAATAGAAATACAATTCTCAAAACTTTCTTTTTGTTTTTATTTTTTTAATTATACTTTCATTGCCTGAAAGCTACTATAAGAATATGTATAATTTATCCTTGGATTGATCAATGAATTGACATCCACAGTTACTTAGAGGGGCAGTTCAGTTGTGGAAAATAAACCAGCAAACAGAAAAGCTGATGGATGCTTCCAAGGCAGAGATTACGTAGATCACTGACACTTCGCCATCTGGCTGTTTTCCAGAGGCCACATCCTGGCATTGTGACAATTGTGCATCCTTCAGAAAAAACATGGTTTTCCAGAAGGATTTGCCTTAGAAATTTTTAGTTAATCTCATAAAAAATGTTTGTAATCCTTAATTATTAATTTATCAAACCTCTAAAAATACTCTCCCAATATATATGGGAGAATAAAAATAGATGGGTATCAAAAAGATGAAACTCCTTAATTTTAAAGTAAAGGAACCAACAAAAATCTCTCTACTAATAGGCATGGTATTATTTATACTAAAGCACACTCAACTGAAATCTAGCTAATCACGGAGAAGGAAAAAAGAAAAGCCCTGAAAATTTTAAAGTTTTTGTATGTGCTTTGTGCCACTAAAGGACGGATCTATGAGTTTAATGGAGCAGCTTAAAGAGTTCTTAGATATGCAAAGTTAGCCCCAGAATTTTCTTTTCTGTACTGGTTGCAGAGACCTCAGTTGTGTAAGCAAAATAATATAGTAGGAAGATAGTATTAGTATTGTTCAATGGAAACCAAATAAAAGATGAGTGGGGAGGTGATGTCATCAACATGGCCAAGTAAGACATCCCCTGAAAAAGTGTCTCCTCAGAGAGTTAGTGAATAAAAGGACAAATTGCACATCCATAGAATTCTGGAAAATGGTAGAGACTGCAGAAGTACTCCAGCACTGCTGAATGAAAGAAAGAGAAAAAATAACAGGTAGGAAAATTTCACCTTGGACCAGTGGCTTGCTTCCAATGTGGTCTCCATAACTTGGTCCTGCACAACTTAGGAGTAACACAGAGGAAGAATGGCCCTGACACCACCAATCATGGCTAGATACTCTAGAACAATTTACGTGGTGATTTAGAACTCCATGCACATCCAGGTACAGCGACCTAAGTACACAGAGACTCAGGGCCGAAAACAAGCCTTAAGCAGTGCTGCATACAAAAGGTCCCCCCATGAGGAAAATAAGGAAAGACTATAATAGAAAAGCTGGCAAGAACTGTTGTGCCCTCACTCAATCCAGCTTCAGTTGGCTGGACCATCTAAAGGCATTATGACTATTCTGAAGTGGCACACCCTTCTGGATTGACCCCAACTGGCCCTCAGTGGTGGGATACACTAACCCCTAATGGGGCAGATACCAGATGCAGAAAAGCCTCACAGATAAAATGGGAGGGGTAAAACTGAACTGCTGTAAGATAGGACATGTACCAGAAATGAAAAATATAAGGAAAATGGAGCACTGAGTAAGAGACAGAATTTAAACAAATCATAGGAGGTCAGAGGAAAGGCTGCACGAAAACAAACAGAATAGATCAAGATTCCCAGAGAAAGAAGAGAGGAAGGAAGCTCTCTACTGGAGGTGAAATAATTGCACAAAAAATGCAATCTTAAAAAAATTGCACAAGATATCCAGGGCACAAACCAGATGAAGAAGAGCTGAGAAAATCTGAACAGTTAAACATGGGCTTATGCTAAATAATTGGATAAAGTGTCAAAGAGGAGCCTTAACACAAAGTTAATCAACAATATGACCCTAGACAAAATGGAGAAATGGACATTCAGAGTTTACTTACCAATGTAATCCAATGCCTAGACACCAGCAAAAAAGAGACAAACCATACTAAGAAACAGGAAGATATGGGTCAGTCAAGGGAACAAATTAAAATTTCAGAGGTGACTCAGAAGTTGAAACAACTAATCAAAGATGTTCAAATAAATATTCTAAATCTATTCAAGGAGATGAAGGGGAAAATGCATGAACAGATAAAGGATATTAAGAAGACAATGTGTGAACATAAAGGATTTTAAAGTATAAAAAAACATGACAGAAACTATGGGGATGAATGGCACAATCATAGAGTTAAAAATACATTAAAGGTATGCAACAGCATATTTAAGCAGAAATAAGATCAAAGAACTAGAAGACAGGATAGTGGACAGCATACAGTCAGATAGAGAAAAGAATACAAAAAATTGAGCAGTGTGTCAGTGACTTGAGCAAGAGCACAAAGTGCACGATATGTGTTATGGTGTTCTCAGGAGAAGAGCAAGGAAAACTGGCAGAAAGAATACTTGAGAAATAACGTCCAAAAATGTCCCAACTCTTATGAAAGATATGAAATATACATGTCTACAGAGAACAAAATACTCAAAACAGAATACAATCTAATAGACCTACTCTGAGATATATACAAATGAGAATATCAAATGCCAAAGATAAAGGGAGATTTCTGAAAGCAGCAAGACAAAAGAAATTCATGGGAAGCGGGTGTGGTTCAATCTATAGAGCTCCCGTTTACCATATGGGAGGTCCCGGGTTCGCTTCCCTGGGCCTCCTTGTGAGGGCAGGCCGGCCCGCGCGGCGCGGTGGGCTGATGCAGCAAGACCTCGCAGCAAGGGGGAGATAAGCAGACACAGAAAAAACACACAGCAAATGGACACAGCAAACACAAGCAGCAAGGGGGGGATAAATAAATAAATAAATAAACCTTTAAAAAAAAAAAGAAATTCATCATGTACAAGTCATCCTCAATAAGACTGAGAGTCTATTTAACATCAGAAACCAGGGAGACGAGGAAATAGTGGTATGATATATTTAATGTACTAAATGATAAACCATGCTAGCCAAAAGTTCATTAAAATAATCACAGAAAAACAAAACTGAGACTTCATCAACAAAAGACTTTCCCTACAAGAATTACTAAAAGGAGTACTAAGGTTGAAAGAAAAAGGAGAGAGTGGCTTGGAGTAGTGTGTAGAAATGAAGATCATTAATAACAGTAACTAAAGGGGTTAAACCCAGTAGTACTGTAGCCTCACTATACAAATGTAGCCTTTAATTCATATAAGAATCAGAATACAATTGAACTAGAAAAAGGTATATTTCCTGAAAGGATATGCAATATATAAAGTGGTAAACTGTGACAGAAAATAAAGTGGGGAAATAAGGGAGCAGAATTTGTGTATCCTTTAGAATCTCTGTTGGTATATTTTCAAATTAGAGGGTTATAGATGTATGTTGTTATTAGATTCCCTAGGGTAAATGAAATGAAAATATTTTTTAAAGGTACAGAAACAAATGAGAAAGGGATTGTCAGGTACATCACAAAAAGTGAACTTTACAGAAAAGGATTTTGCAGTAAAGGAAAAGAAAGACATAAAAAATATGGCATACAGAAACAAAAAAAAAAAATGGCTGAAGTAAGTACCGCCTTTACAAAAATAACACTGTATGTTAATTGCAAGGGATATAAGTAAATATCTTGAGATGAATGAAAATGAGAATAATAGCATATCAAAAGTCATGGGAGGGAAGCAGATGTGGCTCAAGCAGTTGTGCGCCACCTACCACATGGGAGGTCCCAAGTTCAGGTCCTGGTGCCTCCTAAAAGAAGACAAACAGACAATGCCCCCACTGCTTGAGCTAGAAGCTGTTCCTCCCACAAAGAGTTAGATGCCACTCCCACCACAATGAGCAGATGCTACAAGCCAGCAGACTCCACAACCTGCAAGGAGTAGATGTAGCTCAGGCTGTTGGACACTTGCCTCTCATATGAGCCGTCCCGGGTTCAATTCCTAATGCCTCCTGGAGAAGGCAAGCAAACAATGACCAGACAGATGAGAGAACCATTGGGGGCGGGGGATAAAGAAAGAAAAATAAAGTAATAAAGAAATCTGTTTAAAAAAGGTTATGGGATGCAGCAAATGCTGTGCTGAGGGATATTTATAGCCCTAAATACTTACATTAAAAAATAAAAAAGACCCAAAATTGAAGACCTAAGGGCACCCCTGGAGGAACTAGAAAAATAACAGCAAAGTAATCCCAGAGCAAGCAGAAGGAAATAAATAACAAAGAATAGAGCAGAAATAAATGGAATTGAGAATAGAAAAGCAACAGAGAGAAATAACAAAACCAAAAGTTTGTCCATTCAATTGTGAAAGAATAGTCTCTTTAACAAATTATACTGGGAAAACAAGATATGATATGTAAAAGAATGAAAGAGAACACCTTTCTCATTCTGTACTTTACCTGAGCCTTCCTTATCAAGCTGAGAATTTTTTAGAAGAAAACTTACAAAGCAAAATGCTCTTTATAATAAATGGTAACCAATTCAAAATAGGTGGAATATGTAACTCATTGAAGGGAAATATCTTCTGTCTTTTAACCCTTCCAGATGCAAATTCTTTTAACCTTCTCTTCTTAATTTTTGATGGCTCTGTTTAAGTCTGCCAAGAAATATAATGCATCTAAGAAACTCTTCAATATCACCAGCCATGATAAAACAGTTCACATAAGCGTTTCTGAAATTTCACCCAAAATTTATGAAAGGGCTAAGAAGGACACAGACACTGTTACTAGAGAAATAGTTTAAAATCAAGAGTAATAAACAGTGATTCTCAAACATTCTCAAAAGTTGTTAAGGAAAGCTCAGGCAAAGTAAAGAATGTACCCAGTTCAATCTCATTTTTAATGTAGAATGCATTTCAGTTCATTATTGTTGTCAGTCAAGGAGGTTATCTCATTTTTATGAGAAGCATTACACTCTCTTTAAAAACAAAGGTACACCCTCACCCTAATTGAAAACTCAGTGTACTGGATTTACTTTATTTTAGCCAATATGTAACAAACAAAATCTTTTTATTTGATTAACATATATTTGTGTATTTTATGTTGATTTGTTTTGATAACCATATATTAAATATAAGCAAGGTAACACACTGAACTATTTAGATGACTCTGAAGAAAGAATATGGTAAAATATTTCTTGCTTCCACTCACAATTTTTTTTAAGATTTATTTAAAATCTTAAATAAATTAATAAATAAAAATCTTAAATAAATTAAATAAATCAATTAATTAATTAATTTTTTTTTTTTTTAAGATTTATTTATTTTTCACCACTCCCTCATTGTTTTGCACTTGCTGTCTGCTCTCTGTGTGTTCTTCTGTGACTGCTTCTCTTCTCTTTAGGCGGCACCAGGCAACGATCGTGGGACTTTCCGGAGTGGGAGAGAGACACTCAATCTCTTGTACCACCTCAGCTCACTGGTCTACTACATCTATTATTGTCTTTCCTTTGTGTCTCTTTTTTTTTATTGCATCATCTTGCTGTGCAAGCTCTCTGGGCAGACGAGCACTCATGTGCAGGCCAGCACTCCGCGTGGACTAGGACTCTTGTGCAGGCCGGCTCCCCGTGCCAGCCAGCTCTCTGCTTGGGCCAGCATGCCGCGTGGGCCAGCACGCCGCAAGGGCCAGCACGTCGCAGGGGCCAGCACTCTACTCAGGCCAGCTCTCTGGGCGAGCCAGCTTGCTTTTCACCAGGAGGCCCCAGGAATCAAACCCTGGACCTCCTATATGGTATACGAGAGCCCATTCACTTGAGCCACATTCACTTCCCAAAATTAGTTATTGATGATTAATTCATTGGTATCACTTGAAGAGTTTAAAGTGCAGACAGTTTTAAAAAAGGATTTCTTTCATTGTGCTAGACTTTTCATACACTGTGGTAAATAATTTAGAAGGAAAAGCAGAGCCCCTTACCTAATACTTCCCTGTAAAACTGATCCCAACACTTTACATCATATTACTGGCGTCAGAAGTCAAAGAAAAGGGAAAGCATTAGATTTTTCACTCTTTACAGAAAGGTCATCTTGTCTTCTAGTCTTGCCATGGTTACAGGAACACAGGATGATGGAGCTGGAAGTTTCCCACAGTATTTCTCCAATGTGCCACCAATAGAAACCTTAACATGTACACAAAAGGGACTGCAAGCAAGTAAGCTATCAGTTCTCCACAGGGAATTACAGGCTCTATGATCATTACATTGAAGTTAGTTTCTTTGAGCTTCTTCAGGTCTGATTGTACACCACACCTTCCCACAGGAATTTCACATCACCAGTTGTTTGAAGAAGGAAGTCTTGTAATTTGATTTGCTGATTGCCAATATGACACTTTTGACCTCACATAAATATATAGGTCCAAAATTCTTTGCAGGCTTTCAAATTGTTCTATATGCTCACCCAGTATCTTAATATCTTTTATTTCTTTGCCATGTTGTTCTTTAACTCCTTGAATTGATTGACGAGATTTGTGTGAATATCATTGATTAGTTGTCTTAAATTCTATGTCTCATCAGGATTTTTAAATTTGTTCCTTTGCCTGGGCCATACCATCCTATTTATTAGTATGGCTTGTAATTTTTTACTGATGTTTAGGCATCTGATTATGTTGGTGAATTTACTCTGATGGTCAATTTCTCTCCCTTGCCTAAGTGGTTTTGTTTCATGGCTCTTCTTGGATTTTTGGTTCAACTTTTTCTAAATCTTTAAATTTTCTCAGGTTAAGTTATCAAAATAAGACCAGGGATCCAGTAATGGGGCACAAACCAGATCCATGGCAGCCAGGGATAGGAGAAACTCCAAAAAGCTTTCCTTCTTGCAGTTTCCTGACCTGCCTGCAGATGGCACTCTGCAGTGACTCTTTCCTGCAGTTGTTTCTTTCAACCTTCACTAACTGGCCTGGCTGGAAGCCAAGTTTCAAAGCAGGCTCTCCTGGCCAACTCACTGAAAAGAAACCAGCCTCTGCCCTCTACTGCACCCTCCCTCTTCCCATGAAGGAAGACCTCCATTCTCCTCTCAGTGGCCTCAGTGAGCCTCAGGATTTAATGATGCTGTTGACATTGAGGGTGGGGGGGGGG
>JAQZBX010058564.1:0-17712 GCA_029593785.1 Cabassous unicinctus
AATAAGACAGAGACAGACAAACTTATCTCTTATTCACTTTTAGTCTGGGAGGCTAAGAGCATGAGAGTGATTTGCCCATTGTGGGGGATGCCCTCAAATGTAAAATCCCTTGGAAGACTGTTCATGAAGCCATAACTGCCCTTCAGGTAAAGATGAGACATGTGGCTGCATCATCCCACTCCTGGTCAGGATGTGGAAGTGATGGCCCTGACTTGGATGGTATTAGAGGTATTTATGAAACAAGGGTCTGCCCAAGGGAAGACTCCTATATCCTTTCTACTGTTCTCAGCGATAGTAGAGATTGAAGTGGTAAAAAAGACCCAACACAATTTGTCCTATTTTGGGGTGGAATCAGCAGCACAGCATAAGCCCTTTTGACTGAGGTAGCCAAAAGTTTAGAAGCCCAGCAACGGGAAGCTGTGTCAGAAGGGTTATAAAGGGAACAAAAAGAGCCCCTGATGAAAGACAAAGAAAGGTGCAGGGCCAGCCCACCCTCAGGGCCATGTGGTTTTTGTTATCAAAGCAGGAGATAGACACAGCAGAAGTGGATGGGATCCCTACAGAAAAACTGCCAATATTATGGGACAGAAAGTTGTTCCTCTAAGTAAGAGATTAAGGTCTTGTTACAAGCCATAAAAGAGAAGGAGGAAGAGGGCTCACAGATCTGCAAAGGTTTAGAATACTGCAGAGCTGCCCAATGAGCCCCAGATGCAGCCCAGGAAAGAAAAATGCTTAGGTTGCTAAGGTTTCCTTGTATATGGTCCAGGAAAAGATGTTCAGCAGCAGTAGCTGCTATTAGGGAAATGCAGATCCAAACTACATGGAAATACCTCTTTTATGTCTTATGATATGGCCATTATTAAACATAAACAGAAAACTACAAGTGCTGGAGAGGATGTGGAGAAATAAGAATACTCTTTTACAATTGGGGGAATGTAAAATAGTGAAGGCTTTGTGGAAGACATTTTGGTGGTTCCTCTGGAAGCTTAATGTAGATCAGCTGTATGATCCAGCAATGCCACTTCTGGGATTATATTCATAAGACCTGAAAGCTGGGGTGCAAACTTACATTTGCACACTGATATTTATAGTGGCATTATTCACAATGCCAAAAGACTAAAGCAGCCCAAGTGTCCATCATCCAAAGAATGGATAAACAAAATGTGGCATATTCACATCATAGAATACTATTCATCTATAAGAAGAAATTAAATAAGGATGCATATGACAACATGAATGGACTTTGAAGACAGTATGTTGAGTGAAATAAGCCAGACACAAAAGGACAACTACTGTATCATCTCACTAACATGATCTATATATGCCTATTAAACCCATAGTGTTAAATTCTAGAGTATAGGTTACTAGAAGATAGAATGAGTGTGGAGAATGGGGAGCTCGTACTTAAAGTAGGTAAAATTTTAATAAGGTTGATTCTAAATGTGTGGAAATAGAGTTGAAGGTAACATATTATAGTGAGTTTAACTAACACTACTGATTGATAAATGTGATTGTAGCTGAAAGGGGTATTCTAGGGATGTGAATGTCAATAAAAGAATGCTAGAAGTTAATCTAGGGACTGTATAACATGAACTTAGTAGTGAATGAGCATAGTGATTAGTACAAATGCAAGAATGTTCTTCTATGAACTAGATCAAATGTCAGTCTCTATCACAGGGTGTTAAGAATATGATGATACATGGGAAAATACAACTAATGGAACTTATGGACTATAGTTAATAATATTGTAGTATTTTTGCATCAGTGACAAAGGAGACAATATATCAATGCTAAAGGTCAACAATGTCCGGGTGGATATGGAAATTTTCTTTTTAGAGTAAGGAAAATGTTCTAAAATTGAGGTGACAGCACAACTCTGATGAAACTGAGAGCCACTAAGTGTACACTTTGGATGGACAGTATAAGGCACAGGACTATATAACACAATGAGCCTTGTGGTAGATGATGGATTGTGGTTAACTGTGCAAATATTGGAACATTTTCTTACAGTCTTAAATGTAAAATACTAATAAATGGTATTAATAATAGGATGGTTTATGGGGAAAATATAACAAATATAAGCTATGATCTATATTTATTAGTAATATTCTGATGATGTTTTTTCATCATTTTAACAAGTGTTCCACAAAAAGGCAAGATGTTGGTGGTGGGGTGATTTATGGGCATCCTCTATGTTATGCTTTTATGCTTGATTCTTTTGTAAATTCACAACTTCTCAAATAAAAATAAAAGTATACCATGTGAGGTTTGGGATTGGAACAGAAGTCTCCACTTCTCCAAAAAAAAAATGCCAATCATTTCCTGGGACTATTTCTTTAGGGTACCTGGGAGTAAGAAGTGAAAGAAGTGTCAGGATTAAATGGTACTAATATAGAAAAGCCTTGGAGAAAGAAAGTGGTCCCCAGGGAGAATGCCCACTTTAGAAATTAAACCCTCATGAGGGCTTGCTAGGGAATGGGTAGAGCTATCTGATGAGTTCTGGCCCCTTTCAGAGCAAATGCTTTTTCTTTCCTGCCTCCAAAATTCATTATAAACATGAAGTCCAAGAAATGCTAATGGTTGAACTATGGAAATCAAGAAGGAAACAAGGCACCTAGGGTTGGTTGTAGCATATCAGTTTTTGTTTGCATATTTGCATAAATATTTCCTTAAGGGAAATGTGACTCAAAAATATTTAGGAAACAATGGCATAAATGTGACATAGAGGAGAAGTGTCTTCAATGTAAATGAACTTATTTTATTCACATAAAAATTAAATTAAATGAAAAATATTTAAAATATTGTATATGGAATTTAAATTTAGAATATTTCAATAAACATTTCAATTTTTAAGAAAATAAGAATAGCTTTAATTTCTTTTCTTGCCTAAATGCTAATAAAATGCTGGAAAGAGTGGCAAGAATGGAGATGTTTTTCTTGTACCTGATCTTAGAAGGAAAGCATCCAGTCTTTCATCCATGTTAAACTAACCTTGTATTCATGGCATAAATCCTACTTGTCATGGCCTATAATTCCTTTTATATGTTGTTGGATTCAGCTTGCTAGTATCTTATTGCAGTTTTTTGCATTCATATTCATGAGAAATACTGGTCTATAGTTTTCTTTTCCTGTGATGTTTTTTCTGGTTTTGGTATCAGGTGTTCTTGGCATCATGAAATGAGTAAAGATATGCTCCCTGTCTTCTAATTTTTGGAAGAATTGTGAAGAAATCATATTAATTCTTCTTTAAATATTTGACAGAAGTCGTTGTTTAGGGCATTTGGGCATGGACTATTTTTTGTGGGTAATTATCTGACTACTAAATCAACCTTTTCACTTGCTATAAATTTACTCAGAATATTTCTTCTTTGGTTTCAATACCTTCTGTCTTTCTGGGAATTGGTCCATTTCAGCTAAATTTTTCATTTTTTGGCCATAATGTTTTTCTTATAATTCTATAATAATCCTTTTTATTTCTCTAAAGACTGATGTGTTCTTTTTAATTTCTAATTGCACTAGAGTTTTCTCTCTTTTCTTTATAACCAATCTAGCAAATTTTCCTCAATTTTCTTGACCTTGCAAATAACCAACTTTTGTTTTTTTTAAATTTTGGTACTGTTTTTCTATTATCTATTTCATTAATTTCTGCTCAAACCATTGCTATTTCCTTTTTTTTGCTTGTATTAGATTCAGTTTGCTCTATCATTTGAGCATTTTAAGGTTTGGTTATTGACTTGAAAACTTTTTTTTTCTTAATATAGGCAAATACAGTTATAAATTTCCCTCTAAGGACTCCTTCATTGGAATCTGACATAATTTTTTAATATTAACAGCTGTATTTCAAATTCACAAAAGTAACAGAAAAGAAAAACGCAGCTCAAAAAGTTATGGAATCATTACTCCTAAACAGTTCTTTTTTAGGCACTTTTATCTTATCTAATTTCATTTGCTAACTCATTTTTTCCTCTAGTTTTCAGAAAGATACATAGATGAACACAGATTAAATGACATAATCAAGGCCTCCTTAATAATGAAAAAAAGAAGAGAAAAAAATGCTTACTCATATTCATATCTCACAAACCCAAATCCCATGTTCTTTTTAGAACATTTAGAATTAATATAGTACTAACTTTGCTTTTGTTACAAAAGCATTGCAATGTTGTTGTTAACTATAGTCCATAAATTACATGTTATATTTTCTCATGTATCGCCTTATTCTTAGCACCCTGTAATAGAACATTCTTGTATTTATATTATTAAACACAATCCTCATCTACTTCCAAAATATTTTTATACATTCCTAATATTTTCCTCCAACTAGCATTACTTTTCCTAGACTACTCATTTCAGCCATAATCACATCCATAAATCTACAGTTTGTTACATTCTTTATAATGTGTTACCACCAAGTCCAACCATTATCACATATTTACATTTTATGTTATTAAACATTCTACATACATCCAGCATCTTCTTCACCTTCTTATCGCACATTCCATCTCCCACCAATCTACACTTCATAGACCAACTCCACAAGTCTACTCATTGTATTTATTTCATATTATTGAGACCGTATAATATTCATCCTTTTGTGTCTGGCTTAATTCACACAACATAATATCCTCAAGATTCATCCATGTTGTTATGTGCTCCTTCAGTTGAGTTCCTCTTATACTTGAGTAATATTCCATCATATGAATATACAGCTTGCTTATCCATTCATCAATTGTCAGACACATAGGTTGTTTCCATCTTTTAGCAATTGTGAATAATGTTACTATGAACATCAGTGTGCAAATATCTGTTCATGTCCTGCTTTCATTTCTGAATATATTCTTAGTAGCAGGACTGCTGGATCATATGGCAATTCTATATTAAGGTTCCTGAGGAACTGCCAGATCATCTTCCACAGAGGTTGCACTGTTTTACTACACCAGCAGTGAAGGAGTGTTCCTATTTCTCTATAACCTTTCCAGCACTTGAAGTTTTCTGTTCTTTTACTAATGGCCATTCTGTGTGGTGTGAGATGACATTTCATTGTAGTTTTCATCTGCATTTTCCTAATAGCTAGTGATGTTGAACATCTTCTCATGTGTCTTTTGGCCATTTGTACTTCCACTTCATAAAAAAAGTCTGTTTAATTCTTTAGTCCATTTTTTAAAATAAGGTTGCTCATCCTTTTGTTGTTTGTTAAGTTATGTGATCTCCTTACATAACCTGGAAATCAATCCTTTATCAGATATATGGCTCCTGAAGATTTTTCCCTTTCAGTAGGCTGCATTTTACTTTTTTGTTAAAGTATTTTGAAGAACCAAAGTATTTAACTTTGAGGCATTCCCATTTATCTATTTTTTCTTTTGTTGCTTGTGCTTTGTGTGTAAGGTCCAAGAAATCACCACCAAGCACCAGCTCTTGATAAAGTTTCCCTACATTTTCTTCTTAGTTTTATTGTTCTAGTTTTTATATTAGATCCTTGATTCATTTTGAATTAACTTTTGTATAAGGTGTGATATAAGTGTCCTCTTTCTTTCTTTTAGATATGGTATCCAATTTTCCCAGCACCATTTGTTGAGTAGGCTGTTCTGACACAGCTGAGTGGCTTTGAAGCCTTGTAAAAGAATCACTTGACCATAGATGTGAGGGTCTATCTCCAAACTCTCAATTTGATTCCATTGATCTGTCTATCTTTATGCCAGTACCATGCTGTTTTTACCACTGTAGCTAGGCAATATGTTTTAAAGTCTGGAAATGAAAGTCCTCTTTGTTCTTTTTAAAGATATTTTTGGTCGTTTGTGTGCCCCTACCCTTCCAGATAAATTTGATAATTGGATTTTCCAGTTCTACAAAGAAGGATATTGGAATTTTTATTTTATGTTAAATCTGTAAATCAGTTTGGATAGTATAGACATTTTAGAGATTTATTTATTTATTTTTATTTTATCCATTTTTAACTCTCCCCTCCCTCATTTTTGCTCTTTTTGTATCCATTCTCTGGGCAATTCTCTGTGTTTGTTTCCTGCCCTCTCTTCTCATCCTTCTCCTCCTGTCTTCACCGGGATTCAATCCTGGGAACCTCCAATGTGGGAGAGAGGCACTCTGCTACCTGTGCCACCTTATTTACAGGTTTTCTGTTTTTTTGTTTGTTTGTTTGTTTGTTTTTTGGCTCGTCTCATCCTGGCTCTACCTTTGTGTCACTCTCCTGTTATGCCATCATCTTGCTGTGTGGCTCAGTGGGGCCTGACATGCCTGCACATGGAGTCTGGTGGTGCACCCACATGTGAGCCTGGGGGCTTGCCCACCCATGGGGTCTGATGGCACACCTGCACACAGGCCGGATTGCATGCTTGCGGGGTCTGGCAGCCTGCATGCCTTCTATATTTTTCTTTATTTTACCAGGAGGTCCTGGAGATCGAACCCAGGTCCCTCCATGTGGGAGATGGATGCCCAACCATTTGAGCCACATTTGTCCCCTGTATTGACATTTTAATGATATTTAGTCTTCTAACCCATGAAGATGGAATATCCTTCCATTTATTTAGATCATCATTGGTTTCTTTTAGCAATGTTTTGTAGTTTTATGAATACAGGCTCTTTATGTCCTTGGTTAAATTTATTCTTCAATATTTTATTCTTTTAGTCACTATTGTAAATGGAAATTTTTTCTAACTTCCTCTTCAGATTTCACATTAGTAGTGTATAGAAATTCTACTGAGTTTTGCATATTAATCTTGTATCTCACCACATTGTTCAAATTGCCAATAAGTTCTAATAGTTTTCTTTTGGATTTTTTTGGATTTTCTAAATATAGGATCATATTATTAGTGAATAATGAAGGTTTTACTTCCTCTGTATTTGGGTGATTTTATTTCTTTTTCTTGCCTAACTGCTCTAGCTAGATCTTCTAGCACAATATTGAATAACATTGGGGAGATTAGTCATCCTTGTCTTGTTCCTAATCTCAATGAGAAAGTTTTCATTCTTTCACCATTAAGTACACTGTTAGCTGTGGGTTTTTCATATATGCAGTTTAGCATATTGAAAAGGTTTCCTTCTATGCCTATCTTTCAGAATTTTTTTTATCAAGAAAGGATGTTATATTTTGTCAAATGCTTTTTCTGCATCAATTTAAGTAATCATATGATTTTTCTTCTTCAATTTATTAAGGTGGTGTATTACACTGATTGATTTTCTTATGTTGAACTGCCTTCACATATCTGGTATAAAGCCCACTTGATCATGATGTGTCAATTTTTAATGTGTTTTTGGATTTTTTAGCAAGTATTTTGTTGAGGATTTTTGTATCCAATTTCATTAAAGTAATTGATCTGTAATTTTCTGTTTTTCATAATGTCTTTATTTGGCTTTGGTATCAGAGTGATGTTAGCTTCATAGAATGAGTTTCTTAGTGTTCGTTCCTGTACAATTTTTTGGAAGAGTTTGAGCAAGATTGGTATAAGATCTTTCTTAAATGATTGGTAGAATTCACCTGTGAAGCTATCAGATCCTGGACTTCTCATTTTAGTGAGGTTTTTTTATGATTGTTTCAATTCTTTTACTCATGATTGGTTTGGTGAGGTCTTCTATTTCTTCTAGAGTCAGTATGCTTTGCTCATGTGTTTCCAGAAATTTGTCCATTTCATCAATGTTGTCTAGTTTATTGGCATACATTTATTCATATTATCTTCTTATCATTTCATTTATTTCTGCTGGGTCAGTGGTAATGTCACCCTTCTCATTTTTTATTTTATTTATTTGCATTTTCTCTCTTTTTTCTTTGTTAATCTAGCAAAGGGATTACCAATTTTGTTGATCTTTTCAAAGAACCAACTTTTAGTTCTGTTGACTTTTTTATTGCATTTTCCCCCATTTCATTTATTTCTGCCCTCTAATCTTTATCATTTCTTTCCTTCTGCTTGCTTTGGATTGATTTGCTGTTTGTTTTCTAATTCCTTCAAGTGTGCAGTTTCTTTGATTTTAGCTCTTTCTTTCTTCTTTTATAATATAAACATTGAGGTCTATAAATTTCCCTTTCAGCACTGAGTGGTGTGTTTGGTATGCTGTGCTCTTGTTTTCATTTGTCTTAAGATATTTATTGATTTCTCTTGTAATTTCTTCTTCAACCCACTGATTATTTCAGTGTATTGTTTAATCTCCATATATTTGTGGATTTTCTCTTTTTCTGTTATGATCAGAGAAATTGTTTTGTATGATTTCAATGTTTTTAAATTTATTGAGATCTGACATATCCTGAAGAATGATTCATGAGCACTTGAGAAGAATGTATATCCTGCTGTTTGGGGGTGTAATGCTCTATAAATATCTATTATAGGTAATGATTTATCATGTTATTCAAGTTCTCAATTTTTAAATTTATCCTCTGTCCAAATGTTTTACCTAATGCTGACAGTGGAATATTGTAGTCTCCAAATATTTTTGTAGAGACATTTCTTCCTCCTTTCAGTTTTGCCAGTGTGTATCTCATGTATTTTGGGGCACCTATGTTAGGTGCATAAATATTTATTAATGTATAAATATTTATTATTATTTCTTCTTGGTGAATCATCCCTTTTATTAATATATAGCAACCTATCTCATCATTATAACAGTTTTGGATTTAAAATCTATTTTATCCTATATTTGTATCACTACCTGGTCTTTTTTAAAATCGCTATTAGCGTGGAATATCTTTTTCCAAACTTTCACTTTCAAGCTGATTGTGTCTTTGTGTCTAAGGTGAGTCTCTTGTAGACAACAAATAGATGGCTCATTTTTAATCCATTTTCATCAGTCTACGTCTTTTAATTGGGGATTTCGGTCCACTAACATTCAGTGTTACTACTAAAATAATCTTACTTCATCCATTCTAACCATTGGTTTTCCCTTGTCATATCTTCCTATTGTCTGTCTTTTAACCCTTTCAATTTCTTTACTTATGTTCTTCATTTCTGCACTCTTCTTCAGGGCTCTTTACTTTGTCTTTTCCTATCAGGCTGTAACACACCCTTTAATATCTCTTGCAGGTTCTATCTCTTGGTAACATATTCTGATTTTGTTTGTCTGTAAAAGAATTTAAACCTGCATTCATATCTGAAGTATAGATTTTATGAATAAATAATTCTTACCTGGTAGTTTTTCTCTGTCACCACCTTAAATATATCAAACCACTGCCTTCTCACCTCCATAGTTTCTGAAGAGAGATGGGCCCTTAACCTTTTTAAGGCTCTCTTGTAAGTAATCCATTGATTTTCTCCTGCTGCTCTCAAAATCTCTCTTGCCTAGTGGTTTTATTTCACAGCTCTCCAATCTGAATAGATGTCTTGGAGTAAGTCTATTAGGATTTATTCTGCTTGAGGTGTGTTGTCCTTCTTGAAAATTTTCAGTCAGTGTTTCCTCAAATATACTTTCTACCCCTTTTCCATTCTCTTATCCTTCTGGGACACCCATAATGTGCAGTTGTGTGCATTTTGTCTTGTCATTCAGTTCCCTGGGACCTTGTTCATTTTTTTTTTCATTCTTTACTCTGTCTCTTCTACTATCTTTTCAATTTCAAATACCCTATCTTCAAATTCAATTATTCATTTTACTAACATTTCAAACCTGCTGCTATATTCCTGCCTTTAATGTATTTATTTTTAAGATTTATTTATTTCCCCCCTCATTGTTTTTGCACTTGCTGTCTGCTTTCTCTGTTTTATTCTGTGTCTGCTTGTCTTCTCTTTAGGTGGCATCAATAACCAATCCTGGGGCCTTCCGGAGGAGGAGAGAGACTCTCAATCTCTTGTGTCATCTCAACTCCCTTGCCTGCTGCATCTCTTATTGTCTCTCCTCTGTGCCTCTTCTTATTGTGTTATCTTGTGGTTCCAGTTCTCTGTGCAGGCAAGCACTTCTGCAATGGGCCAGCACTCCTGCGTGGGCCAGCTCTCCTGCACAGAGCAGCTCTCTTGTGTGGACCTGCACTTCACATGGGCCAGTACTCTGCATAAGCCAGATCTCCACTCAGGCCAGCTCACCACAAGAGTCAGATTGCCTTTCAACAAGAGGTCCTGGGAATCAAACCAATGGCTTCCTATGTGATAGGAGACCAATTGTTGAGCCACATCTATTTCCCCTCTAATGTATTTTTTATCTTATCCATTGTGTCTTTCATTCCCATAAACGCTGTTACTTTTTTTGCAGGTATTCAAATTGTTCATTATGCTCACACAATGTCACTTTAATATTCTTTAGCTTTTTAGTCATATTTTCCTTTATTTTCTTAAGTTGATAAAGCAGGTTTTTTGAACATTGTTTATTAGTTGTCTTAAATCCTGAGTCTCATTCAGATTCTTGCCTTGTTCCTTTGTGTGGGCTACATCTTCCTTTTTCTTAGTGTGAGATCTCTTTTGTTGATACCTAGGAATCAGCTTATGCTGATGATTTTGCTCTGTTGCTCAAGCCCTAGTGGTTTTATCTCACATCTCTTCATTGATTTTTAGTTTTTTTTTCCCTTAAAACTTTAATATCACCATGTTAAGTGGCAGGGAGCTGCTACTGGAGTCTGATCAGGTCTACTTTACCTGGTAAAGAATCAGGAGAGACCAATCTGTCTTCATCACTTTCCCAGCTGGCCAGGAAGAGGTGCTCCTCAGCAAACACTTCTTTAGGGATGAGTCCTTCAATTTCCACTACCCATTCTGAGCTAGTGAATTATGTTAGTTAAATTCACAGAATGGAAACCTCAGTCAGCCTTCCACTGCACCCTCCCTCTTCTCTGAGAGGAATCTGTCCTTTGCCCCTCTGTTGGCTACTCAACCACACATTTTACTCAGGCTGTTTACCTTGGGAGTGGGGGATTGTTGTCATTCCCATTTGCAGAGGTATCAACTCAAGGTTTTTCCTTTGGCCTCACTGTCTCTGCACCCCCAGTCCCTCCTGGATGAGTGCATTGCACATTCCTTGACTGCAGAGGTCCCCAAAGTGGCTCCCTCAGACTATTTCTATGCCTTCTCTCCTATTTTGCAAGAGAGCTGCAATTTTATGTAATTTTAATGTTTATCTTTATTTTCACACATCTCAAAGTATTTTCTGATTTTCCTCATATTCTCTGTCCTGGGGCTCTATGGGGTCTCTCTAAGGCCTATCATCAGTTCAGGCTGCACCCACATAACCCATATAGAGAACAGGTTGATGTTAAGCTACCATCCATTTATTGGCTAGGGGAAACATGAGAGGAAAAACTGTACAGGTAAGAAGGGAAGTGATATAGAGCAGACAAGGGAAATGGACAGAGCAAGGGCAGATCAAACAATACAGTTTGAGGAAGTGGTGAGATATAGAAGGAGCCAAACTCCATGTAGATTAGGTGATTTTGTCTATAAGCCCTGCTGAGCTGTGGCAGGAGAGTTCTAGAGCAGGTCTCAAGGTTCCCTCTCACCTTGTCACCTTTCAGGAACACCCAGCTTGGCCAGATCCAGGAACCTCACTCCACAGAAGCAGAGACTGAATAATAGATCTCATTGCCATGGAGACAACAAAGCCCCCAATCAAGTGAAGAGGCTTCTTGCTAATTTACATAACCCAATGCCACTTCATGAGCAAACAGAAGTGCTTATTGGCTGAACTCTGAGCCTCTCACTTACTCTCTAAGCCATGTTATAGAACAACAAACAGAAGTTCAAGGTCAAGCCAAATGTCTGATTTTTCTGGTCCTCCAGAGGAAGTGTGGGATGCTTATGAATGGAATTTAAATGAGGACATTTAATGAGGACAGTCCATTTCTTAATCTCACTGTACTGGGTTCCTCTCTGCTCCCATCCAGGACTATCTGCCTCCTATGATTCTCTGTGGTATGTGAAAGTTCAACACTGAGAGTTTGAGAAAAGAAAACCAGATAAGTTCACATCATCTGGACCACTACCAGGTCAATCAGTCTTAAAGCCTTCATGCTTCTGTTCAGGAATGAGAGAACTGAGTGCTTTGCTAATGTTAGGGAGAAGCTCTGCACTGCTTATTGTCACCTAACCCTCTCTACCCACAAAATCACACACATACACATACACAAATAGTCTCAGTGTATAACATATGACTTCTGACCCATCTTTGACCTGTTTTAAGGAGCACATGCCAGTCTGGAACAGAATGGTCAGCATGAAAAGGTTGGGAGGAGGGCAAACACAAGTGTAGTTCAAGGCCAACCTTCAGGAGGTGAAATAGTGGGATGGGGATCTATATTGTGCCCTGTGACATTAGATCTTGAGGGAGGGGTGACTGCTGTCTTATGCGGGGCACTCAAACCTCATCGTACACATGCCAGAGAGTCTGATCTTAACCTTCTTTTTAAATATTTTATTATAAAAATTTTATTGAAGTGTGCCATTCACACATGAATATACATCAATAAAAATGTATAGTAAAAAACAAACATGCATATCATCATACATGTCTTACATACATCCCTCGACCAGCAAGACCTTGCATTGTTGTGAAATATTTGTTGCAAACTATGATAAAGCATCATCAAAATATTAATACTAACTATAGCTCATATCTTATATTTGGTGTATTTTCCTCCAATCAGATCAATTACTATCACCCTGTATTAGTACCACATATTTGTTATAGTTCATGAGAGAACATTCACACCTTTGTTGTGATAACAACAGTCCATTTTCCACCACAAGAGTCATTGCGTTATAAAGTCGTTGCCTTGTACAATCCATTCAAGGTGTACACTAATTTGCTCTCATTTTCATCACAGAATTGTGCTGTAATCATTGAAGTCAATATTAGAATGTTTTCATTACTCTAAAAGAAAAAATCCCATACCTCCTTACACCCCCTATTTTTGGCACTTAAAATCGATAGAATATCTTCTTTGCCTTGCTGCAAATATATTACAATATCATCCATTGTTAGCTATCATCCATAAATTATATTAGTTGTAATTTTCCTGTGTATTCTTCTTTGTAAAAGAAGAACATTCTTAAATTTATACTATTAACCAAAATCTTCATCCACCACCAAAATCACTGTTATAGTCCCTAGATTATCCTTTAGCTTCCTTTCAATTGACATTTATGTCTATAGACTACCCCTTTCAGCCACAATCACATTCATAAATCAGCAGTGTTAGTTATACTCACTATAATGTGTTACCATTACTTTATTAATTTCCACACTTTACAATAAACCTTATTAAAAATTCTACTTAAATCACCATCTCCCATTCTCAACCCACATTCTATCCTTTGGCTTTCTATTTTCATATCTTACTATTGTCTGTCTTTTTAGCCTTAAGTCACCCTTCCTAATTGTTTTAGTCAGCCAAAGGGGTGCTGATGCAAAATTCCAGGAATCTGTTGGCTTTTAAAAAGGGTATTTATTTGGTGTAAATGCTTACAGTTCCAAGGCCATGGAAAGTCCAACTCAAGGTTCCATAAAAGGTACTTTCTCACCAAATTCATCTGCCATGTGTTGAAACAAGATGTTCAGTGATCTCTGCCTGATCTCTCAGGGCTTCCTTAATCAGTCTCTGGCATATGGCTTGTTTCTTTCTGTGACTTCTCAGCTGCTCCACTGCTCTGTTCTCTTCTGCTGAAAACTATCAGGTGAATGACTCTTCTCTCCCTGGGGCCCCAGGATCAACACAACAAAGCTCTCTCTCTCTTCTCATGTGTCTTCTTGAGTAAGTGTCCATTTATATCAGCCCACTAAGGAGGCAGGGACTCAACCTGAGTCATGCCCTACTGAAGTGGTCAAATCAAAATCCTAATCTTAACAGATAATCTAATGAAGACATGTCAGCTGAATCTAATACATTCAAATGGTATCACACTCAGAGGAATAGATTAGTTTACAAACGTTATCTTTCTCTTTTGGGGATTCATAAATAATCTCAAACTGCCACACTATTAATCTTCATTTGTACACTCTTTTTCAAAGTCTCTTGGCTTTGTTTTTTCCTTTCAGGCTGCAGCCCTTTGTATATCTGATCATTTGGTAAAATACTCTTAATTTTTTGTTCATCTGTGGAGGCTGTAAACTCCCCTTCATTTTTGAAGGACAGTTTTGACAGATGAAGAGTTCCTGACTGGTCATTTTTCTTTCAGTACCTTAAATACATCATTCCACTTTCTTCTCACTTCCATGGTTTCTGATGAGAGGTCAGCACTTAATCTTATTGATGTTCCCTTTTATGTGATGCATTGCTTTTCTCTTGCTGCTTTCAGAATTCTCTCTATATTTTCATTCTGAATAGGTGTCTCAGAGAAGGTCTATTTGGATTTATCCTGTTTTGCATGTTCTTGGATATTGATACTTCTGTCTTTCACAAGGGCTGAGAAGTTTTCAATAATTATTTCCTCAAATATTCTTTCTGTCCTTTTTCCAATCTCTTATCCTCCTGGGACAACAGTAACATGTACATTAGTATGTTTCATGTTGTCATTAATTTCTCTGAGACACTTTTCCATTTTTTCCATTCTTTTCTCTTTCTATTCTGTCTTTTCAAGTTCAGATGTTCTTTCTTCAATTTAAGTTAATTGTTCTTCTGTCATTTCAAAATTTTTGTTTTATGCTTCTACTATATTTTTTCAAAATCATATTTTATTAAAAGTCAAAATCTATTCCAGAGTTATTCTTTTTCATGCACATTTTACAGAATAATCATTATCACAATTTCATTAACAATCAAAATCTATTCCAGAGTTATCAATTTTCATGCACATTTTACAGAATAATAATTAACATCATTCTAAATGAACAATTGGTGAGTGGTTTTTTAAAAAATATCCTGAATTATAACAACACTGATTTATAAAATAGCAACACAATTCAGCAGAGCATTCACAAAAGCATCAAAGACATACATAATATTTACAGGAGACTGACAAACAATGAAGTTAAGTTTTGAGTGCTATTTAAAGAAGACCACATATAGTAACAATGCAGTCCCCATTTTACTATTCAAAAGTTTTTTGAAATTCTGTGATTCCTGGCAATTTTTAAAATATTAAGAGAACTTCTTACAACTGAGAAGAGAGACTCCAAATAGTGTTTTTTCTCCTTGCAGTTACCTGGCCAGGCAGCAGATGATGCTTTTTGGTGAATCTTACCACGGAGGCCTTTTTCAATCTCCATTTGACCATGATTCAGGTCTGGCCAGAGCCAAATTTCAAAGTGGGCTCTGCTGGCCAAACTCACTGAACTGAAAAGCCCAAGTATAGTGTCATTGAACTACAAGCTTTAGCTGCCAAATGGGAACTCTTTCCCCTTGGGGTACTTTGCATCCTTATGTTCAGTGCCTGGCAGGCAAAAACAGGAGGCAGCATATTGGAATGTTAATTCACCCTGATTGTTAGATGAGAAGGAATCAGGCAAGTTGTTATTTATTTGAGGGAAAGAGGAATATGTTGGCATCCACATGATTTATTTGGACTCCTCTTAATTGTTCTTCCCCAATTATGTTAATAAATGAACAAGGGCAATTCCTGTCTGAGATGGTCATGTTGACTTGATATTGGATTTCTCAGAGCTCATAGTCTAAGAGTTAAGGGAAGGAGTAGTGAGTAACACTGGAGTGTCCACTCTGCCTTTTGTGATGGAGATCAGAGTCCATAAAAAGTATTGGTCTTTATCTTGTAAACCACTCTTTTATGAAGTTCAAGTTTCTGCACCACATCAGGATCTCAGAAGCACTTGATACCAATGAAGACTTCTAGGGTCCAGCCAAAGCAAAGAGGAAGGATCACTCAGTGAGCATTCTTTTTTTCTACATTCTTCAGGGGATTCCTAATGTGTGAGATAGCTGTCTGGTGTTAGGAACCCCAGAAGTCACATATTGTGATGGATTTTCCTCTCAGTTGTGTTGTGGCTGCTTTAGTTTTAATTACATCACACAGTCTGTATCATGGAATTATCATCACATTTTAATCTCCAGACAAAATCCTCCAAGTGAGGAACCACTAGTATCTCTATTTTTTGGCACATCCTGAGCCACACAGTCTCCAGGGGCAGTTAAGTGTTCAGACTCTGGAGTCAGATCCTGGATCCACATTCCATGGCTGTACCCCACTAGCCAGGAGAGCTTGCACAAAATATGTGGCTTCAAAATTTCCCCATAATACAGAATTCCCAAGGAAGTGCTCCCACTTTTCTGAGTGGATCCCCAGTAACCCATTTAACACCAATGCTCAGTTCATAGGGATGGAGGCTCCATCTTCACCCACTGTGATCTAGTAAGGGGAACCTCCATGTAGAAGGAAAGGGGGAGCAGAATCAAGGGCCTTAGCTAAGGTTCCTGCTCCTCCCCAGGTACCCATGACACAGAGACCAGGCCTCAGGATACCAATGGGGCTACTTCAGGCAGAGGTCTGATTTCAGTTCCTCATACGTAGCAGGAACGGCTGGGAAATGACACCTGAAAGAGGGAACTGGTCACCCATTTGTGTTTTTACTTGGTCAACTCTGTCCTTTTTTCACTCTGAGACTGAGATCCTCTTGAGGTCCCTGTGCCACAAAATCTGAAGAGTAGGGTAGGAAAGAAAGGGACTTGATGTCATATTCCCTTCTGATTGGAAAATGGGCTTCCTCTGACCCTTAGTGTCCCCTACTCACCAGTTGTGGCTCATGAGTGAAGCATGAAGGGAATGGGGGATCTGAAGGAGAAGCGGCTACACTGTGGCAGTATCCCTTGGAGGGTTCAGTGGGTTTTTCTTTTGTGAAGCTATGCTTACAGAAGAGGCAAACAATTCTCATTCCGATTGTGTGTTTATGGGGATACTGGACATAATGATAGGCATGAAAGCCTTCTACAAGCCATCCCTTGATTGGGAAGATTTAAGTCTAAAAATTCTCCATTGACCAGCATCTTGGCTAAAGGAAAATATATTTTACCTCAGAAATATTGGAACATCTAATAGATTGGGACTGGGGCTTATTTGAATTTTAATCAGTCCCAGTTCACCTTGTGGAATATAAGGGCAGCTATCAGAATCTATCAGGATATGTAGGTCTTGATTTTCCCCTTCTAGGCTTCTAGCAGGATTAATGGGTGGTTAGGAGGTGAGATACCTTGATTTAAGGAATAGATTCAAGAGAAGAGGATTTCTCCAGGTGCAGATTGAGATGACTGAGATGTGAAATATACAACAGACACTGTTTCTCCTCCTCTCCTACACAGACTCTCATATTAGCATCTCATGGACACTGGCCCAAACCAGTGGATTAGGTATTGAGGTGTCATTCTCAAATCCATCAGTCTGATCAAGGGACATGTAGAGAGGCTGGGTAGAGGACAAGACCTCCTTGAGTGTTTGGCAAAAGATTATGATTGGGCAAAAGGAATGGCAGGTACTGTGGGAAGGAGTGCTGTGCTCTTGTCACCATTTGGGGCTGTTGATGCAGCAGCAATATCTGGAGTAGAAGTAGAGGCAGCCAGAATTCCAGAGGTGGGGTATGGGCTGGAAGAGGATGGAAAGTCCTACCTGCACAATGGTCAGGGACATGTGCAGAAACCTTGGTTTCTTTTTTCATTTATCCATGTGTCCCTCACCCTGTCACTGACTTTCTAATTTCCCCCCTTTCCCCTCCAGCCTCAAGTTGATCCATGGAATTACACTACATAAACATTAAGCTGTAAAATAAACCATGGACATTTATTAATAGTACAATTATAAAAATGTGCTCTCATAAATGGTAATGAATATCCCACACCAATGCAGGTTGTTGTTGGTG
>JAQZBX010058565.1:0-17698 GCA_029593785.1 Cabassous unicinctus
CAAGTGTGGCGAGTATGTGGAGAAATAGGAAACCTTCCTTGTACATTGTTGGTGGCAATGTAAATTGGCGCAGTCTCTGTGGAAAACTGTTTGCTGGTTACCCAGAAAATTTAAAAATTAAAAAAAGAATTACAATATGACTTGGCAGGGACTCAGATATGTATATACCAGTATTCATGGAAACATTATTCACAATAACCAAAATGTGGAAGCAACACAAATGCCCAACAAAAGATGAAAGGACAAACAAAATGTGTATAGCTATACAATGGAATAATATTCAGTCATAAAAAGAAGTGAAGTGCTGGTACATGCTCCACATGGATGAACCTTGAAGATATCACGTTGAATGAAATAAGCCAGACAAAAAAAGGACAAATATTGTATGATTTCTGTCATATGAATACTTAGAATAAGTGAATTCGTAGAGAGAGAAAGCAGAATAGTAGTTATCAGGAGTGGGGGGAAAAGGGAATTGGAAATTATTGCTAAATGAGTATGAGTTTTTGTTTGGGATGATGAAGAATCTAGAAATAGACAGTGTTGAAAGTTACACAATATTGTCAATATACTTAATGTCAAAGAATTGTCCACTTAAAATGGTTAAATGACATTTATGTTATATACATATATATTTTACCACAATTAATTAGTTGTAAAGAAAAATAATGCAACAAAATGGAAAATATTTGGGATATGGTAGATAAAAGTTTAATATTTAAAATAGATAAGGAACTGATATAAATATAAGATCCATATCTAGCACTCACTGTCAGGGTGACCACCAGCTCATCTGCTCAGCCCTTAGGCAGAGCTGGTACTCCCCACTCAGTAAGACGAGCACGGGCTGGAATTCCTTGGCCAGGCACTCTTGTGCAGTAAACACCCTGCCTAACCATACTTGGAGGTCCTGGGACTGGTGGTCAAATAAGTGAAAAGAGAATTGTGACTAATCCCATAGGGAAAGATGTATCTACACACAGCTGATGGGGTTGTGGGATAACTGGTATACCCATATGTTGCAAAACATTTCTAAAATGGGGTGAGCAGCTGTGTGTGAGGACCTGCACATCCTCTAATCTCCCCAGAACACACTTTGATAAATAACAAGACCCCCCAAAACCTGCACACACCACTGACCCTGGGTGCGAGAACCCAGGCCCAAGAGTAGAAATTAAAAAGCCATGTGTATGTGAGCTGACAGGCCCATGCATGGGTATGCCACCAGGCCCCATGAGTGGGTGAGCCACCAGGTCCTATGTGTGGGTACACTGCCAGGCTCCATGCATGGGTCTGCCACCAGGTCCTGTGAGCAGTTGAGCCCCCAGGCCCCTCACACACTTACACCATCAGGCCCCGTGAGTCATGCAGCAAGATGATGACATGACAGGAGAGTGACACAAGGGAGAGCCAAGATGAGACACACTGAAAAACCAGGAACTAAGGTGGCACAGGTGGTAGGATGTGTCTCTCCCACATTGGAGGATTGGAGGATCAAATCCCAGTGAAGACAGGAAGAGAAGGATGAGAAGAGAGGGCAGGAAATGGACACAGAGAGTTGCCCAGTGAATGGACACAGAAACAGCAAAAACGGGGAAGGATAATAATGGATAAAAGTAAGTAAGTAAATAAATAAATCCTTAAAAAATGTACAGGGGAGGAAGATACAGACTATAGTTAGTAGTAATACTTTGATGATGCTCTTTCATGATTTGTTAACAAATGTTTCACAACAATGCAGGGTGTTTGTGTTGGTGGGGTGACGTGGGGGAGCCCTGTATGATGTTATGTATGTTTGTTTTATAAGTTCATGATGTTCACTGAACACTTATAGTTTATGGATGTTCATGTATGAATGATATACTTCAATAAATTGTTTTTTTAAAAAAAGAAAAAAATAAATAAATAAAAAGCCATGTGTACAAGATTAGTCACAGAAGTAAAACATGTAAAAACAACAGAAAATCAGAAATTGAGGGTAGCAATACCAGGGGAGGGAAGACCATAACAGTCATGAAGAAGTAAAGGTGACTGCTGCTGACGTGGGGAAACGAGCACATGACAGATGCCATGGGGAAGAGAAGAACTCGAAGTAACACACACCCTAGTGTTGGTGTTGCAGAAATGCATGAGTGCCTTACATGTAAAATAAGAAAGGACAGAAGGGATGTGTGATGGCTTGGAGTTGGATGGACCCCCAAAAATTATGTTCTAAAAGCTAATCAATTCCTGTGGGTGTAAAGCTATTGTAGGTGGGACCTTTTGATGAGGTTACTTCAGTTAAGGTGTGGCTCAGGGTGGGACTTAATCCTCTTACTGGGGTCCTTTATAAGCAGGATGAGTACAGAGAGAGAGAGACAGAGAGAATGAGACAGAAGCGGAGAGAAAAAGCCGGAAGAAGCTGCAGCAATGAAACCAGGAGAGAAGTGAGAGTCCAGCAGATGCCACCATGTGCCATGCCATATGACAGAGGAGCCCGGGACTGCCCGCAGCCAGTCTTTGGGGAGAAAGCATCGCCTGATGATGACTTGATTCGGACATTTTTCTCAGCCTCAGAACTATAACCTTGTAAACCAATAAATCCCTGTTGTAAAAGCCAACCCATTTCTGGTGTATTGCTTTCGGCAGCCTACTAGACTAAAACAGGGTGGTAAGGAGTCAATGTCCCAGGGATTTTAGAGTCTTTCCTGAAGAGATTTTTGATGAAAAGCAAAGTAGAAAGACAAGGCCTTCCAGAACACAGAGGCCTTGCTAGCTGCCAGGTAAGAAGACATCTAGCCCCAGCTCTGTTGATACAAAATTTCCCCACCTGGGAGGGGATGCTCCCAAAACCAGAGGGCACCTTCTACTCTTCCATGGCCATGCTAGGGCCAGAGGGGGCACCCCCTTGTCACCCCACCAAACAGAACAGGCTGCCGGCTCCCAAGGGGGGCAGGCTCAGGGTAGCTGGGGATGCTGACAGAGGTACGACCATTCAGCTGGGCCTGGGCAGCACTGAGCATTTGGGAGAAATGCCAGAGCAAGGCAATGCCTGCTCCCCAAGGCAATGCCACTGCATCCCTGGGATCCCCCATAGTCCACCCCACAGACACCTACACACCCAACACCCCTTTCAAACACAGGTACCACCGACATATGCCCCCCCCCACATCCTCCATTGCCATTCCTGCATCCCCCCAAACACGCCTACCCTCCACGGACACATCTACACCCCACAGACACATACGCACCCCACACACACACCCTCACACACCCAGATACATGACAACCCCACGGAAACATATACAATCAGACACACACACACTCCACATAGACACTGCCCACAGACACACACTGTCCACACATAACCCCAAACACACCCACCGACACGCACCCCACCTTCACTCTCCTACATTCCCACAAAAATACATTGCCACAAACACACCTACCACAGATGTAAGCCAACCACAGGCACTCCCTACACTCCACCCCTCACTCATCCCACACAGACACACACCCCTGCCAGTCCTCCCCCCAGACACACGCACTTCCCGCAGACAGACATCCTCACCCCCCTGACAAACACATGTACCAGCCATGACACACACAAACACCGACACCTTTCTGACAAACTGGGTCCTTCCAACCTCATTCAGCAAAAGGGCCAGTGGATTCCTCATTGAGATTCTCAACGATAAATTCAGGCTTTTAAGACGAAACACGTCCAGCCTCCGGGATCCTCTGCCTCTGTCATCACACAGGCCGAGCGTCCTCGCCCGGTACCAGGATGGGCTTTTTGCTGTGCTTCAGTGGGAGGTGGTCAGTCTTCCCGTCTCCTTCAGTTCTGGGTGTCCTCTTAAGCAGACTTCCTCACACCCAGGCGTCCTCACCACACCCACAAATACCACAGGCCCCCGTCAAATGCACACATCCCGGCAGGCACTGGGACACCCGTGAGCCCCCCACCCACCCAGGGGCAGACGGAGGAAGGGGAGGGACCACTGGTGCAAAGCAGAGCACAGGCAGAAACGACTGTGGGACTGAGACCCTCCTTCAGCTCACGAGCACAGACAGCAGCACTCTCCCAGAGACCACCCTGGGTGCCCCATCCTGGCCCCCACCAGCTTACGTTCCCAAGAGGGAGAGGAAGGGAGAGAGGCACAGCGACATCCGAAGGCCATGAAACATTATCTCCCAGTCAGATCCCCTTACAGCACAGCCACTCTGACCTGACCCTGTCCTGACCCTGTGCTGGGGGCAGCTGGAGCCGGCCAGGGGTACAGCATGACATCAGAGGCCAGTCTGCCTCACTTCCCCAGCTCTGCCCTTTTCCCTCCCTCCTCTCACCACTCAAATGCCAGCCCACTGACAGGGGTCAAGCTCTCTGCATGTACTTTATCCTGTCCCCAAACCCCACCCCGAGCCCGACCCAGCCAAGGGCTAGAGGGAGGGAAGGATCAAGGTGGGACCTCCATCCTCGGATATTTTACTCCTCTCCTTTCCCCAGAGCCTCCAGGGAGATACACTTCTCTTCCCCCACCCAGTCAGAGAGGCCCACTCAAACCCTCAGCCCCCATACTGTGCCCCCTGAGGCCCAACCCTCCCTGATTCCCAGCCTGGACCCTAAATGCCAGCTCAGCGCCCCCTGCACCTGCGGAGGGGCACTTGAAGGAGTCTGAGCTGAGAGCGGCGGCTGCCAGTCCCTGGCCTTCGCGGCTGGGTGGGGGGTCTTCTGTATTCTGTACCGTAGTGGCTGGCTCTGGCCTTGGCCATGCTCAGGGAAAGGTCCTTCCTGGGACGCTTCTGGGGTGGGGTCTTCTGGAGCCTGCAGACACCGAAGCTCCTCAGGCTGAAGGGTCTGGTACCAGGGTGGAAGCCCACCTTCGGGGGCCAGCACAGGGCTGGCAGCCTCCTGGTCAGCCCCTCCGGGCCCCTTGGCCCCTGGCCTCACCACAGCCCCCGGGAGCTGCAGAAACCGCTGCATTGGGCACCAGGTCCTGCTCAGGAGTGGGACTGAGCTGACCAGGGAGCCAGGGCTGTCACCAGACAGACAGACGGCCCGCCCCTGAAACAGAAACCGGACACTGGGCTCTGGTTTCCTCTACACTGCTCAGAGACAAGGAAGGCCTCAGAGGGGAGGAGGGGAGGAACTGGGTCTCTGACATTCCCATATCCAATTAGTCACCAACAGCCCTCAAATCCTCTGCCAATCCCCTAGACTAGGCCACCGTCATGTCTCCCTTGTCAACTTCAACACAGCCTCTCTCGTCTCCTGCGACCAGTTTCCACAACCCAGCGTGTGAGCCTTCTAAAATGCAGGTCTGATGATGTCACCCTAGCGCCCACGGGAAGCACCCTGCCGGCCCTGGCCGGCATGCCCCCACCCGGGTTCCCGGCCCCTCCCGGGGCCTGCACCGAGATTCTGACCACACTGCACTTGCACCTGCAAAACCTGTGGCCCTGCTTGCGATCATTTCCCCACCTTTGCACAGACTCTTTCTTGTGCCTGGAGCACCCCCCACCCTCCTCTCTCTCCCCCTGCTCTCCAGAGCCAGTGCCCACCACACTAGATCACCACTGCCGGGGGGACAAGGCCAGTCTCACGGCCACAGCCGAGCCCTCCATACAGGCTTGTTCCAGGATTTACAACAAATGAACGAACGAACGAGTCAAAGAAAGGAGAAGAGTGGGGAGCTGAGGCAGGGGTGAGCTGCCTACAGCAGCGAGGTGGAAGCGGGGTGGGGGGGGAGAAGAGGGGGCATCCGGTGGGGGCGGGCCAGGCGGGGCGCCCCTCGGTGTGCGCTCAGGGCCCGCCTTCTGGACAGGCCCGGGGCTCCCGCTCGCCGCCTGGCCCCTCCCCCGCGCTCTTCCGGAGCTCACCTGGCCCCGCGCGACAGCGGCAGGGAACCCGGCATCCAGGCACCCACACACGGGAGACCCCTGGGGCGAGAGGGTGGCCTCCCCGACAGGCGTCTGTCCCCTCCCCCCAGCCTCCACCCCTCACCCACCCCCAGCCTCCACCCCCCACCCTCCACTCCCCCCCACCCCCCCACCCCCCACTCCCCCCCCGCCTCCAGGTCGGGCCCTCGGGGGGGGGGATGCCGGCGTGGGGGCGGCGGTCGCGCGCCCGGGGCCCGCGGCGGGAGGGGCAGGCGGGCTCCGGGTGCCCGCGGCCGGGGCGGGGCCGGGGCCTGGCCGCGGCGCTCTCCATGGTGCCCGCGCGCTACCGCCGACCTCCGCGGGCCGCCTCACCGCTTGTAGTCGGAGGAGAAGATGCCGCCGCTCGCCGGGTCGTGGCCGTACTCGGGCTCCCCGGGGCCAGCGGAGCCGCCCTTGTCTTCGCTGTAGGCGGGGGCGGCCGACATGGGGCGGCGGGGCGGGCTCCGCTGGGGAGGGGGCTGCGCGGCCGGGGTCCGGCGGCGGCCGGGGAGGCGCGGCGCGGGCTCTGCAGAGGCCGCAGTGCGCGCGGGCGGAGGCGGCGGCGGGCTCAGCCGGCAGGCCCGCGCCGTGGGGGTCTTAAAGGCACCGGCGCGGGCGGAGCGAGGGCGGGTCCGCAGGGGGCAGGGAGGGAAGTGCCGCAGGGCCCGGCCCCGCCCCGGTTCCTCGTGGGTGCCCCCCTCCCCGCAGCACCGCTCCTCCCGGTTAAAGGGCCTTGGCCCGCGGCCCCGCCTGGGGGGGGCGGTGGAGGTGGAGGCTGCTGGACTAATCAATGTTCGGGGAAGGCTTTTGACGGACGCAGAATGCCTGCCCTCACCTCCCGACACCCACCCCACGCTTGTGATGGAAAAGGGGGGCTGAAGCGAAGGCGGGGCCCGCAGGCTGGGGGGGCTGAGGGCGGGAAGGAGGCACGCGGACCGAGCCCAGCCTCAGAGACCTGAGACGCCCCCTGCCCTCACCCCACATTTCCTTCAAAGCTGGGCCCCTCCGACTGCGCCCTGGTTTCTCAGCAGGAAGCCGGGAGGCTTCCTGGAGGTGGTGGAATTGGAGGAGGGAGGGCTGCTCCGGGAGCGGCGAGGAGCCCACCGCGGGCAGGGGCAGAGAGAAGGGGAGAGGATAGAGGACGGTGAACCCGGAGTCCAGCTTTGGAGAACAGTTTAATGACTTTTTCTGAAGCCCCCTTCGTCTAGTCCAGAGACACGTCCACCAACACCTAGGAAGGAAGGGAAGGGTAGGGGGCTGGGTTAGGTCTGGTGAGACCACTAGGATTCCCGGGTCCTTCGAGACCTCCAGCTCAGCTCCCAAGGCCCGAAGGCCCCGGGGGAGAAGGGCTGGATCAGAGGGAAAGTAGTGAAATGGGCTGGGGGAAGGGGTGAAATTCGATTGGGCCTGAGTCTGGGGCGGAGGTGGCTGGGGTCCCTTGGCTGGGGTCCCTTGGCTGGGCTTGGGGAGTGGAAGGATCCATAACGTCTGTACACACGACTCCGAAGGAGAAGCGTGGGTAGACTTGGTGGGCCTGGGGGGCAGGGGGCGAGGCCCGGAGGGTGGAGCTTGGCTCGGTAGGCTCTGCTGGGCGAGTGGGGATGGGAATGGGGCCGGCCTGGGGGCTGATGGGCTGAACCTCGGTTTGAGGACTTAGGTGTGGCGGGGGTCTGTGAGCCCCGGCTTGAGAACCCGGGGGCGGGTGCTTAAGGACTTCAGCAAGGCAGAGCCTCGAGGAGAGGGCGGGCCTAGCGTGGCACTGAGGGCTTTGCGCCTACAGGGCAAGCGGCTCCTGAGTTTCCAGGAGCGTGGCCGGGGTCGTAAGGGGACCTGAGCGTTTGGGTTCGCTGAGTTTGTTAGACTGCTCCGGACTTGGGGGGCGGGTGTGGGGGCGGGATGGGGGCGAGAGGGGCCGCGGGGCAGGAGGGCCCAGCTCACCGAGCCGCTGGGGCTCCGGCGGGTCTGCGAAGGGTCGGGGCTGGGACCCAGGCCGAGCAGGCGCAGTGCGAAGTGCACGCAGTTGCTGCGCGTGGGGTGATAAGGAGGCGGGTCCGAGTCCATGGCTTCGCGCACCCGTCGCTGCAGCGCCACGCGATCCACGCCGCCGCGTCTACGCAACACGCGCCAGAGCGTGCGGGAGCGCAGGAGCGGCCGCTGGCCCTGTTTGGACACCACGCCTTCCCAGGAGCCCAGAAACGTGCGCGGGTCACGCCCTCCCGGGTTCTTGCCTGCGGGCGTGCGAATCAGAGCCGTACTTCGATCTCAAGACCCCAGGCGTCCGTCTCTCTGGCCCCCATCCCCGTGGTCCCGCACCCCCCATACCTTGCGTGCTCAAACCTCTATCTTTGGAGACCCCCAGCGCCGAGCCTGGGACGCGCAGTCTCCACCCCGAGTGGCCCGCCCCCTGGCGGCGCGGGGCTTGCTGGCCGCGCCTCTTTCGCCGGCCCCGGCCTGAGCTTCAGCCAGAAGCGCTCACCCTCGAAGTGGATGATCTCTCCGTGGCCGCAGTACACGCCCACGTGGGCCCCGCACCAGCGTCCCGTGGGGGACATCAGCCTGAACAGGAAGAGGTCTCCCGGCTCAGGCTCGCTGCTTTCCAACTCCACGGCTTCAAAGTCCTGACCCAGGAAAGCCTCGGACAGGAAGAACTTAACGGTGCTGACAGCCCCAGTCAGGGTCTGGAGGAGAGAGGGGCCAGCACAGGCTGAGCTGACCGCAGGTGGCCCGCCCGGTGCTCAGGGAGACCTGGCTGGGGCTGGGCCCAAGGGAGGAGTGCTTTTCCTGCCCCACCCCAGCCTCCCTGTGCTTAGGGACTCCAGGCCCTGCACATCACGGATAAATCCTGCCCTGAGCCACCTCTGAGGATCCATGTTTCCAGCAGTTGAGACCTCATCCCCATCCACTGTCATCTCACCTGAGCCCCTCCATTCTCTTCCCCCCATCCCCCAGGACACCTTCCCCCCAGCCACCTCCCACCTTGTGCATGGAGTCTGGGTCTCAGTTCTTACCTGGGTGGAGCAGAAGACCTGAAGAAACAGAAACCTCGGTGAGGTCTGAACCCAGGACAGGCATCACCTTCAGAGTCTGGGCAGGGAAAGACCCTCCAACAACCTCAGCAGCCATTGAGTGGCTGCTCATTTGATCCTTAATACAAACCTGTGAGATGGGTACAGTAGCCCCATTTGCAAGACAAGGAAACTGAGGTTCACAGAAATGTATTCCTGAGGCTCACACAGCTAAAGTTTGCCTGCCAGACTGTTCTTTCCACTAAATATCAGTTACCTCCTCTTCCCCTCTAAGGAAGTGAGAAATTAATTTCGTGTGGGTGTCTCCTATCTTGATTAAGAACAGAGGGCCTTTGGGACTTAGGAGGGCCATCCCTTCTCTGGGCTGTAAGGGAGTAAGGTCAGGTCTGCTGGGCACTGAGCTCTCCAGAAGGCAGAGGAGCTGGGAGCAGGAAGTGGCCCACAAGCCCCAGATCCCGGAACATCATTGTGGGGAGTTGACTCCAGCAGATTGGAGTTTAGGTGGTGTGGCAGTTTGATATTATTTATGAATTCCAAAAAGAGATACTGATTATGTTTGTGGACTGGTCTCTTCCTCTGGGCGTGATACCCTTTGCCTGAGTTTGATTCAGCTGAGATGCCTTTGATTAAATTGTGTTGGGATTGGGGCTTTGGTTCGGCCACATCATTAGGGCATGCAGGGTTGAGTCCCGACCCCCTTGATTAGCTGATGAAACAGACTCTCACATGGCAGTAGATACACAGAGAAGAAGAACACAGAGGAAGAGAGACAGCTCATTAGACACGGCTGAGGCCCCGGGAAGAGAGATGAGCTTGATAGTCTACTGCTGACCTTATGAAGAGAACAGAGAAACTGAGCCCAGAAAGAAGCCCCAGGGAGAGAGACAAGCCTTATGCCAGCCTACAGCTGAGATGGGAAGCTGCTGGGACCACAGAGCCTTAAGAGGAAGAAGGAAGGCTGAACCCTTGCAGACATCACCCGCCATCTTGCTTCAACACAGGGCTAATGACTTTGGGTGAGAAAGTACCTCTTATGGTACCTTGAGTTGGACTCTTTAGGGCCTGGTAAGTGTAAGCTTCTACCCCAAATAAATACCCTTTATAAAAGCCAACAGAGTTCTGGTACTTTGCATCAGCACCCCTTTGGCTGACTAATACAGGTGGGAAAGGACTCACATACAAAAGAGGATCACTCAATCTCCTGCCATGGCATTGACATGACCAGTTAAGTGTGGGCTGGATTTCAACCCCAGTTGCCCCCAAGTCAGGTGCCTTTGTGCAGTGAACAACCTCTACAACTGTACTCAGCAATCTAGGTGAGGGGGACCGAGTCTTTTCAGAAAGCAAGCGCACACTTAGGCAGATGTAGTGCCCACCGTCATTGTGGGATAAAATGCAGAGGAAACCTGGGGGTGTGCTGTCAAAGGACAGCCCTGTGAGTGCCCCTCTTGAGGTCAAGGGCAGCTGACTGATCACTGCTTCACAGCTCTTGGCCAGCCCAGCCTTGGGAGGAGTGTCTTCCAAGTGCACACTGGAAGGGGAGCTCAGCGGGAGACCAGCCCAGAGCAGGAGGCAAGGCCCTGGGTGTTGTGGAGCTGGAGAGTCAGAACCTTGGCTGAGACAGAGGTGCTCAGCACACTAGGGGTTCTGAGCCCTTCGGTTTGCCTACGTGGAATAAAAGGGCCACGGCCTACATGGGTCGGTCCTATTGGCCAATGAGGCTGAGGGAGTGAGGTCTAAGGGACAGAGGAGCTTCCCTAACATCTCTCAGCCTGTTTTCTTATGAAGAAAATCAAGACCGCATCCCATAGGGAGGTGGCACCAAGGCTGGGCTCAGCTGGATCAGGAGACCCAAGGGTGTAATTGGGCCGTCCTGACTCCTGTGGGTACATAGCCCCAGCCTGAGCCCCTATGGCCCGCTGAGCCCGTGGCTCACTGACCTAGAGGAAGTAAGACTTGGGTCACCCCCACTCCTACTTCTCCCTCCCCTGCAGGCAGTTGAGGATTCCTTGGGGTTGTACTGGAGGGAGGCCCTCAGCACACAGGAGAACCCTGGGAAAGCAGCCTGAGTAAGACCGAGCCTTGGAGTTTAGGGGTAGAGGTCAGGCCCAGGTGAGGGGGAGAAGGCTGAAGGGTACTGAAACATGTGGGGTCTCCACTATTTATTTTCAAGGAGGGAGGAAGACCCCTTCCTCCAGGCAGGCTGCCAACCGCTGCTACAGCGCACTGTGCCTCTCCCTTCCCTGCCCTGCCCGTGCATAGTATTCTCTCCTAATTGCTTCCATAGCGAGCTGTGGAAGACCCAGCGAGGGTGACCAACTCATCCTAGTTTGCCTGGGACTGTCTAGGTTTTCAAATGAAAATTTCTGCATCTCGGGAACCCAGGACAACCTCGACAGTTGGTCACCCGAGGCTCAGGCCTCCCCACTCAACCTCAGAAGACAGCAAGGAGGACCCAGCCTTATGAACAGCCCTTTTGCCCTTCCACCCAGTTGCTGCCCCTTCCCCATACCGACTGGGCCAAGCAGAGGTCACTGCTGTGGAGAGGGTGGGCTGTCTCCGCCTGTGCAGGGGCAGCGGGCACCCTTCCCGGGAAGAAGACAAGATGAGCGGAGGGCTTCTGCTCCAGTTACCTGGGATGTGAAGCTCATCTAGGAAGGAAAAAGCCAGCGGTCACCAGCCGGCTGCAGAGGAGCTGAGCCCGCTTCCCAGTCCCTCCTGTCCCCTGTGGGTTGTGCACCCTGCCCAGGGATCCATGTGTGCCTGGGCATCTGGTGTGTCTGCACTGGAGTGCTCGACAGACTTCTGGCTGTGCCGCTCCTCTACATGGGCCCCCAGGTAAGTCACCCCCTCTCTCTGGACCTCAACTTCCTCACCTGTGAACTGGGGACAATAAGCTCAGCGGGCTGGGGGTCCCAGGGCCACTGTGAGGCACTGAGAGCTCTTAGAGAGCTGGGCAGGGAGGGGCGGGCAGGGTTTGTTTATCTGCGGGCTGCGCCTGAGAGTGCAGAGGGGAAGGGGGGTAGGGAGAACGTGCCTGTCTCAGCTCAGAGGAGAAGAACAATGGCCCTCAGAGGCTGGCGCCTCCCATGACCCCTGCCCCAGAGCTCTCAGGGAACCACCCAGATGGAAAGGACCCACCCCGACTCTGCCCTCTGAAAGTTCCCCAGTGGGGGTGGGGCTGCCACGGTGGCCATCTTCAGACCCTCCGACTGAGCCCCTGGACTCTGAGTCAGGGTCTGTTGAGGAGGTGCCCCCTCAGGTAGGGGATCTGGGTCCATACATGGGTACGCCATCCATAATGATAACATTCATTGGCAGAAACTGCTAGAGCACTTTTTAGCCCTAACTTCATGAAGTAGATACTTGTGGTAAAAATTCCCATTTTACAGGTGGGAAAACTGAGGCTTAGCAAGGTTGCCAAGGTTACACAGCTAGTCTGTGTAACCCAGGTGGTCTGGCTCCAGTGCTCATTTATGAGCATTGCCCCCCTCGAGCCGCTGGCAGTGAGCCCCACCCCCATTCCTGACCTGGAGAAACAGCCATCCTTCCCCTTGGCTTGCACTGAGCCAAGCCACTGTTTTCCTTGTAAGAAAGGAAAAGGAGCAAGACCCCAGAGTTGTGAGCAAGAGCCCAGGGGACAGTACATCCCAATCTCAGGGCCCCCGGCCTGACAACGCTGCCCACTCCATTGGGCTCCTTGCTGGGCTATCTTCTCTCACCCTGATACTTTGAGATCAGAGCCTTGAGGGTGGCCCTGCCGGTGGAGATGGCAAGCAGTCGATCTGGTACCCATGAACCTACCGTTTCTCCCAGAGCTGGACCCCTGCAGGGCCTCAACTCAGTGGGGGCCTGTCCCTGAGCAGGGGCTCCGTGGGCCAGAGTGGTGGTCCTTGGCCCTGAGCTTCCAGCCCCTGCCCTCATCCTTCTGTCGAGGCGCCACTATGGGAGGCAAGGCTTTAGGGTCACTGCTCCCAGACCACCACTTTAGCCAGAGTAAGGATCAGGCTGCTGGGGCAGAGCCTGCCTTTCCTTGGAGAGTCTATGGTCACCCCTCCTCTTGGTGCAGAGTGATCCCACCTGAATCCCAGCCCAAGCAGCTCACCTTGCAGTGGCCACGCTCCACGGCTAGCTGGGTGCTCTCCCTATGTGGCCAGTGCTGGAAGGACAAGGTGTCCATCCCACTGGCAGATAAAGGGGCCAAGCAGGAAGCCCCGGGGCCCTGTTCTCAGCCTCCCCGCCTAAGTGACTTGAGCAGGGCAATGACGCCAGCACTCCCTCCCCCAGCAGCTCTGGGGGCAGGTGGGAAGCCAGAGACTGAGGCCGGGGCCTGGGCGTGTACCCAGCCACCCTCTCTCCCTTCTTTCTGGTGTTCGGCCTGGAGACTGCCTGTGCCAGCACTGTGGCTGGCGTGTGGCTGGCGTATGCCTGAGCTTCTCACCTCACTGGCCTCCAGCATACCCAGATGCCCCATTTTCACTGCGTTGTGGTCAGAGAACAAACTCTATGAATTCAATCCATTTACATTTACTGAGGCTTATTTTATGGGCTAACATATGGTCTATATTGGTGAACGTGCCACATACACTTGAAAATGTTTATTCTGCAGATTTAGGGTACAGTATTGCATAAATACCAATTAGGTCAAGTTGGTTGATGTTATTCAGAGCACCTGATTTTTGGTATACGTTTTCTATCAGTTATTAAGAGACAGGTGTTACAACTTCCGACTATGATTGTGGGATTGTCTATTTCTCCCTTTAATTCTGTCCATTTTTGCTGCATGGATTTTGAAACTCTATAATTAGGTACATATGCATTTTATGATTATGCCTTTCTGATGAATTGACCTTTTATCATAATGAATGGCTTTCCTTATCCCTAGTACTTTTTTGTTTTGAAGTTGATTGTTATCTGATATTATGCTTACAATTTGCAGGTTTACCTTTTACTATCCGTTTATTTTCAATCTATGTCTTTATATTTAAAGGGCACCTCTTATAGACAGGCTATAGCCGTCATTCTGACAATCTCTGCCTTTTAATCAGGCTGTTTAATCCATAGATATTTTATGCAATGATTGATGTAGTTGCATTGAGGTCTACCATTTTATTATGTTTTCTGTTTTTCCCCTTCTGAATTTTGTTCCTTTGTTCTCCTTTTCCTGTCTTCTTTTGGAGAGTCTGAATATTTTTTAGGAATTAAATTTTAATTTATCTATTGACATTTAGCTCTACCTCTTCATCTTATATTTTGGTGGTTTCTCTGGGGATTACGATATAACTACTTACCTTTTCAATGAAAATAGATTTAGGGATAATATTGTACTACTTCACAAAACTGTAGAAACCTTGTAACCAAGTAGGTCCATTTACCACTACCTACTGCCCCATCCTTAAAGCTCTATTTGTCATTTGTATTATACCTCCATACTTTGTAAATCACAAAAGATGTTATAATTTTTGCTTTAAATCACCTTGTTATTTTAAAGAAAGAAGAAAAATAGTCTTATATTTACCTAAATAATTACCATTTCTGATGCTCTTCATTCATTCTTTAAGATCTGGTACCATTAGCCTTCAGCATTTCTTGAGATGAAGGTCTGCTGGCAATGAAGTCTCTTATCTGAAAATGCTTTTATTTCATCTTCATTCATTCTATGGATAGAGATTTCTGGATTGACAGTTATTTTCTTTCAGCACTTTTTTCCCCTCTATCATTTGGCCTTCATCATTTTAGGTGAGAAGTCCATGAAACCTCACATCATTGTTCTCTGCTATATCATGCATCATTTATCTTTGGCTGCTTTCATATTTTTTCTTAATCTTTGCTTTCAGTAGTTTGATTATGATATGACTAGGACTGGATTTTTCTATATTTATCCTGTTGGGGTTCCCTGAGATTTTTGAATGTGTAAATTTTTGTCTTTCACCAATTTGGGGATTTTCTTGCCAATATTTCTTCATATTTGTTTTTTCCCCGTTTTCTCTCTCCTTTACTCTCGGAACTCCAATTAATGTTGTCCTGTTAATATTGTTCAGTAGGCCAATTTTTTTTCCAATATTTTTCTTAGTCTCCTGAGACACAGCTTGATATTTGAATTCACTGACCCTTTCTTCTGACATCCCCAATTTGCTGTTAAGCTCATTCATTGAATTTTTAAAATTTTATTTTCAGTTCTAGATTTCTATTTTTAAAATAGTTTTCTTTTCTCTGCTGAGATTCCTCATCTGTTTATTCATTATGACTATTTTTCCTTCAAATCTTTGTAGAGATTCATTCAAATGTTTTGTGTATCATGAGTTCATTCTTTTTTTATTGCTCAGTACTCCATTGTATGGATGTACCATTGTTTGCTGATCCACTTACCCACTGAAGAATATTGGTTTCTTTCTAGTATTTGGCAATTATGAATAGAGTTGTGTTAAACATTTATGTACAAGTTTTTATGTGACTATAATTTTTCATTACTCTAGGATAAATACCCAGGAGTGGAATTGCTGTATCATATGTTAAGTGCATCCTTACCTTTATAAGAAACTGCCAAACTTTTCCAGAGATTATATACCACTGTGCAATCCCATTAGCAATGTAGGAGAGCTCTAGCTGCTCTGCATCCCTATCAGTACTTGGTATTGTCAGTATTTTATATTTTAACCATTCTAATAGGTGTGTGGTGGTATCTCAATGTGTTTCTTAATAAATTTTTAATTTTAGAATATTTTAGATTCATACAAAAATTGCAAGGATAATACAGAGAGTTCCAATATATGCCACACCCAGTTTCTCCTATTGTAAACATCTTATATTAGTTTGGTATGCGTGTCACAATTTGTGAACCAATCTTGATACAATAATACCAATTAAGGTCCATACTTGTTCAGATTTCCTTAGTTTTTGTCTAAAGTCTTTTTACTTTTCCAGGATCCCATCCTGGATACCACACTACATTTAGTTGTTATGTGTCTTTAGGCTCCTCTTCTCAGTCTGGTTTTGATTTGCATTTCCCTAATGACTAATGATATTGAGCATCTTTTCATGTGCTTACTGGCCATTTGTATATCTTCTTTGGAGAAATGTCCATTCAACACCTTCACTCACCTTTAAATTATGTCTTCTTATTGTTAACTTGTAAGAGGTCTTTATTCTGGACACTAGACCCTTTTCAGATATATGGCTTGGAAATATGTACTCCCATTCTGTGGGTTGTCTTTTCACTCTCTTGATAGTATCCATTGATTCAGAAATAGTTTTCGTTTTGATAAAATCCAATTTCCCTTTTTTTCACTTTTTGCTTGTGTTTTTATGTCATGCCTAAACTAAGCTCACAGATTTATACCTACTGTATTAGTCTGCCAAAGGGTGCCAATGCAAAGTACCAGAAATCAGTTGGCTTTTATAATAGGGATTTATTTGGAGGTAAAAACTTACAGTTCCAAGGCCAAATCAAGGCATCAGCAGAGATGCTTTCTTACTAAAGTCAGCTAATGTTGGTCCCGGTGTGTTGCCATGTGGTGAAGCAAGATGGCCACCGACCTCTGTGAGGTTTCTCCTTCCCCTCCAGGCTTCCTCTTCCTCTTGAGCTCTGTAGGCCTAGGCTCTTGAGGCTTCGTGGTTAAGTGATCCTGTAGTACTCCCTCTCCTGGCATAAAGCTTGTTTCTTTCTGGGTCTTCTAATCAGTCTTGGCCATTCTGCACTCTTCCCAATTTCAGCTGAAAGCTATAGGCAAAATGGCTCATCTCTCCCCCTCAGCTGTTTGAGCCTTCTCCTTCCTGTCACATGGTGTGGTAGTTTGATATAGTTATGAATTCCAAAAATAGATATTGGATCATGCTTGTAAACTGGTTTGTTCCTCTGGGCATGATTAAGTTATGATTAGGGCTTTGATTGGGCCACATCAGTAGGACATTGAGTCCTACTCAGACATAAAACTATATGGCAGTACTATAGACATATTGTGATTCAAGCAATGGAAGAAATTACAACATTGATGTGGCCACTGGAGGCTCTGGGGGCAGGGAGAGGGAAAAGCAGTTGTAATACGGGGGCTGTTTCGGGACTTGGGAATTGTCCTGAGTGACATTGCAATGACAGATACAGGCCATTTTATATCATCACATAACATGCAGAACTGTGTGGGAGAGAGTATGGTCTACAATGTGAACTATGGTCCATGCTTATTGGCAAAGCCCCAGGATGTGTTTATCAATTGCAGTTAATGTGCCACACTAATGAAGGATGTTTATGTGGGAGGTTGTGGGAAGTGTAGGAGGTGGGGTGTATGGGAATCCCTATATTTTTTTGTGTAACATTTATGTAATCTAAATATCTTTTAAAAAAATTAAAAAACTAAAAAACAAACAAAAACCAGAAACTACATGGCAGAGCAGAGGAGTTAGTTGGAATTTTGAGTTGGAGTTTTGATGTTGGAGTTTTAATGCTGGAGCCCGGGGAAGCAAGAATACAGAGGAGCTTGGTCATGAGGAAGGAGAGAAGGCCCTGGGAAAAGAGATGAGCCGTTTGCCTGATAGTCTACAGCTGGTCTTGTGGAGAGAGGCAAAGCCTAGAGAGCCTCATAGTCTACAGCTGACATTGTGCAGCTAGCAGAAGAGCTGAGCCTGGAAAGAAGCAAGCCCTGGGAAGAGAGGAACCCAGAAAGCCTGAACCCTCTCAGACATCGGCAGACATCTTGCTCCAACATGTGGCAATAAACTTTGGTGAGGGAAGTAACTTATGCTTTATGGCCTGGTAACTGTGGGCTTCTACCCCAAAT
>JAQZBX010058567.1:0-17710 GCA_029593785.1 Cabassous unicinctus
AAAAAAAAAAAAGGAAAAAGAAAAAAAAAACATTAGAGGCACATAACAGCAGACTCAAAAAATGATAGAAGAAAGAATAAGAGATGCAGAAGACAACAGCTGAAATTGAAGAGAGAAGAACAGAGAGAAAAGAATGGGAAAAAAAATTGAGCAGGGGCTCAGGGAGTGGAATGGTAACATGAAACATGTCATAGGAGTTACCAAAGGAGAAGAGAAGGGAAAAGAGGCAAAAAAGGTATTTAAGGAAATAATGGCTGAAAATTTCCCAACTCTCAAGAAAGAAATGAATTTATATGTCCAAGAAGCACAGCATACCCCAATCAGAATAAACATGAATAAACCTACTCCAAGACACATACTACTCAAAATGTCAAACATCAAAGATAAAGAAATTGTGAGGGCAGCAAGGGAGAAGCAAACCCTCACATGTATCACATACAAGGTAACCGTCACATTACATCACACACACCCAGTAAGCCTAAGTGTGGATTTCTCATCAGAAACCACGGAGGTGAGAAGGTAGTGGCATGATACAATTAGGATTCTGTAAGAGAAAAACTGCCAGCTGAGAATTATCTATGCAGCAAAATTGTTCTTCAAATATGAAGGTGAGTTTAAAATATTCACAAATAAAGAAAAAGAGAGTTCGTAAAAAAGAATCTAGTTTTGCAGGAAGCATTAAAGGGAACCTTACACCCAAAAGGAAAAGGAAGGAGAGAGAACCTTGGAAGAGAGTGTAGAAGGGAAGACTATCAGAAAGGATAACCAAAAGAGTAAAAAGACAGACAAAAGTAAGATGCGACATATGAAAGCCAAAGAATAAAATGGTGGAGGTAAATAATGCATTTACAGTAATATCATTGAATGTGAATGGATTAAACTCCCCAATCAAAAGATACAGGTTGACAGAATGGATAAAAAAAAAAACATGAGCCATCCTTATGCTGCCTAAAAGAGACTCACCTTAGACCCAGGGATACAAACCAGCTGAAAGTGAAAGGATGGGAAAAGATATTCCACACAAATAGTAACCAAAAAAAGAGCAGGGGTAGCTACACTAATTTACTAATATAGTACAAAACAGACTTTAAATGCAAAAACGTTATAAGAGGGGAGTGGGTGTGGCTCAATGGCTGAGTGCCTGCTTCATGTGTATGAGGTCCCAGGTTCAATCCCTGGTACCTCCTAAAAAAAAAAAAAGTTAGAGATGCAGAAGGCCATTATATATTAATAAAAAGGACAAGCCACTAGAAAGAAGCAACAGTCATAAATATCTAAGCATCTAACCAGGGTGCCCCAAAATATATGAAGCAAACTCTGGAAAAATTGAAGGGATAAATAGACATCTCTACAATAGCCGTTGGAGACTTCAACACACCACTCACATCACTAGATAGAACAACTAGACAGAAGATCAACAAGGAATCAGAGAACCTGAAAAATGTAATAAATGAACTAGATCTAACAGGTATATACAGAATGTTCCATCCAATCAGCAGGTTTCACATTCTTCCCAAGTGCTCTTGGATCTTTCTCCAGTATAGATCACATGTTGGGTCACAAAGCAGGTCTCAATAAATATACAAAGCACCTTCTCAGATCATAATGAAACAAAGCTGGAAATCAATAATAGATAGAAACAGTAAAATGGCAATTTGTGGAGGCTAAACAATACAATCCTAAACATTCAGTGGGTCAAAGAAGAAATTGTAAGAGAAATTAGTAAATATCTCTAGATGAATGAAAACCAGAACACAACTTACCAAAACTTATGGGATAGGGGAGTGGAGGTGGCTCAAGCAGTTGGGTGCCCGCCTCCCACATGGGAGGTCCCAGGTTTGGTTCCCAGTGCCTCCTGAAAAATAAAAACAAACAACAAAACAAATGAAAAAACCAACTCAGGGAAGCCGATGTGGCTCAGTGGTTAAGCACTGGCTTCCCACATATGAGGTCCCAGGTTCAATCCCTGGTCACCAGTACCTAAAAAAAAAAAAAGAATTATATACCACGACTAAGTGGGATTTATTCCTGGTATGCAAGGATGGTTCAATAAGAAAATCAATTAACATAATATACCACATTAACAAATTGAAGGAAAAAAACATATGATCATCTCATTGATGCAGAAAAGGCTTTAAACAAAATCCCACATCCTTTCTTGATAAAAACACTTCGAAAGATAGAAATAGAAAGAAAATTCCTCTATATGATAAAGGGCATGTGAAAAACCAACATCGTACTCAATGGGAAAAGGTTGAAAGATTTCCCTCTAACACTGGGAACAATCAAGGATGCCCACTGTCACCCATGGTTTTTCAACATTTTACTAGATGTTCTAGCTAGTGCAATTAGACAAGAAAAAATAAATAAATAAATAAATAAATAAATGGCATACAAATAGGAAAAGAGGAAGTAAAACTCTCACTATTTGCAGATGACATGATCCTATATTTAGAAAATTCTGAAATGTCTACCACAAGGTTGCTTGTGCTGATAAATAAGTTCAGCAAAGTGACAGGATACAAGATCCACATGCAAAAATCAGTAATGTTTCTGTGCACTAGTATTGAACCATCTGAGGAGGAAATCAGGAAAAAAAATTCCATTTACAATAGCAACAAAAAGACTCAAATATCTAGCAATCAATTTAACCAAAGATGTACTGGACCTATATTCAGAAAACTACAAAACACTGATAAAAGAAAGTAAATATGACCTAAACACATGGAAAGACATACTGTGTTCATGGATTGGAAGACTAAATATTGTGAAGATGTCAATCCTACCCAAACTGATTTATAGATTCAATGTAATACCAGTCAAAATTCCAACATTCTACTTTACAGAAATAGAAAAGGCAATTACCAAATTTATTTGGGAGGCAAAGGGCACCTGAATAGCCAAAAACATCCTAAAAAAGAAAACCAGGGAAGCGGATGTGGCTCAGGCAACTGAGCTCCTACCTACCACATGAGAGGTCCGTGGTTCGGTTCCTGGTGCCTCCTAAAGAAGACAGCGAGCTGGCATGACGGGAAGGCACGGCAAGCTGATGTAACAAGAGGACGCAACAAAAGACACAAGAAGAAAAACATAATGAGAGACACAACAAAGCAGGGAGCAGAGATTCCTGGTGCCTCCTAAAGAAAACAAGCAAGACAGCGAGCTGGCACAACAGGCAGGCGTGGCACAGCAAGCTGATGCAACAAGAGACGCAAAAAGAAAAAAAAACATAATAAAGCAGGGAACAGAGGTGGCTCAATTGATTAGGTGCCTCCCTCCCACATCAGAGTCCTGGGTTCAGTTCCTGGTGCCTCCTAAAAACACAGCACACAGCAAGTGCAAACAACAAGGTGGTGGAGAGAGATAAATAAATAAATAAATAAATAAATAAATAAATAAATAAATAAATAAATCTTTCCAAAAAAAAAAGGAAGAAAGAAAAGCACTATGGAAGGAATTTCACTACCTGAATTTCAAACATATTATAAAGCTACAGTGGTCAAAATAGCATGGTACTGGCATAAAGACAGAGACATTGATCAGTGGAATAGAATTGAGAGTCCAGAAAAAGGCTCTCACCTCTACAACCAACTGGCTTTTGGCAAACCTACCAAGTCCACATTACTGGGACAACACAGTCTCTTCAACAAATGGTGCTGGGAAAACTGGATGAAAGAGGACCCTATCTGTACACAAGAATCAACTCAAAATGGATCAAAGACCTAAATATAAAAGCCAGGACCATAAAACTACTAGAAGAAAATGTAGGGAAACATCTCAAAGACTTTTTGGTAGGTGGTGGTTTCTTGGACCTTACACCCAAAGCACATGCAACAAAAGAAAAAATAGATAAATGGGACCTCCTCAAAATTAAACACTTTTGTACCTCAAAGAACTTTGTCAAAAGAATGAAAAGACAGTTGATTCAATGGGAGGAAATATTTGGAAATCACATATCAGATAAAGGTTTAATATCCAATATCTATAAAGAGATGATACAACTCACCAATAAAAAAACAAAAGACCCAATTAAAAAAATGGGCAAAAGCATTGAATAGACATTTGTGCAAAGAAGAAATACAAATGGCAAAAAAAAAATGTGAAAAGATGTTCAACATCACTAGCAATTAGGGAAATGCAAATCAAAGCTACAACGAGATATTATTTCACACCTATTAGAATGGCCACTATTAAAAAGACAGAGAACTACAAGTGTTGGAGAGGATGTGGAGAGATAGGAACACTTCTTCACTGTTGGTGGGAACGCAGAATGGTCCAGCCACTGTGGAGGACTGTTTGACAGTTCTTAAAAAAGTTGAATATAGACTTGCCACGTGACCCTGCAATACCACTACTGGGTAAATACCCAGAAGAACTGAGAGCAGTGACATGAACAGACATCTGCACACCAATGTTCATAGCAACGTTATTCACCATTGCCAAAAGCTGGAAACAACCCAGGTGTCCATCAACCAATGAATGGATAAGCAAATTATGGTGTCTACATACAATGGAATATTATTGCAGCTGTAAGGAGAAATGAAGTCATGAAGCATATGACAACATGGATGAACCTGGAGGACATTATGTTGAATGAAACAAGCCAGACACAAAAGCACAAATACTTATGACTGCGTTCTCATGAACTAAATATATTGTGTAAACTCATGGAGTTAACTAGAATACAGGCCACCAGAAAATAGCATGAAATTAGAAAATGGAAAGCTGAGTGTTAATCTGTGCAGAATTGTTAAAAATGTTCATAAATCTTTGGAAATGAATAGAAATCGTGAAAGCACATCATAGCGTTTGTAACTAGCAGTGCTATTGTATGGGTATGACAGTGGTTGAAAGGGAAAGGCTAAGGTCATATATATTACTAGAAGGAAAGTTTAAAAATGTAACGTGGGACCGTGTAACATAGCAAAACCTCTTGTGAAATATGAGTCTGGGTAATAGTGCATATATAAGACTGTTTTTCTTTGAAACTGAACAAATATACATTAATGTTACAAGATGTTAATATCAGGCAAAAATACCACCAAAGCAAAATATTGACAATAGTGTATAGTAATATAGTAATCATCCTACACTGAAGGTAAAGAAAAAGGACATGTACTCAGTGAAAGAAACTAGAGAAAAGGTACTACATATTGTTTGACTCCATCTATACAAAATATAAATACAAATCAATTAGAAAGACAGAAACAGAATAGCAGCTTTGTACAGCAGAGTAAGCATAGCGAGATTGAGAGGGCATTATAAACAGGTAGAGTTTTTTCAGTTTGTCTGTTTCTTGTTTTTATTATTATTATTATTGGAATAATGAAAATGCTCAAACAATGATTGAAGTGATGAATGCACAACTATGTGATTATACCAAATACCACTGATTGTACACTTTGGATGGACCGTATACTTTATAAATATGTATCAATAAAATTGATTTAAAAATAAAAGAAGAGGTCATTAGGAATCCTCCCAGCCTCCCAATTAGGATTGCCGGATGAGATATGGAATATAGAAGTAATTTGAATTTCAAATAAACAATAAATATTTTTTCAGTATAAGCATGTCCCAAATCATTTGTTGTTTATCTGAAATTAATTGAATTGGGCATTCTGTATTTTTTAAATGCTAAGTCTGGCAACCCTATCAGAGCTAGCCCAGCTCTTGCAAATGGTGGGTTTTTTAAAAAACATCTTTGAGTGGATACATGCACTCACCTGGAGGTCTTTCTCTGTTACAGCTCACGCCAAGTAGGTCTGCCATGAAGGAAAGCCTCCTGAGGCTTTTAGCATGGTGCCCTTTAAAACCCTGCATGTGGGGAAGCGGATGTGGCTTAGGCATCCGGGCGCCCGCCTACCACGTGGGAGGCCCCAGTTTGGTTCCTGGTGCCTCCTAAAGAGAAGATGAGCAGACACAGAGAGCACAACGAAAGGACACAGAAAGCAGACAGAGAACGCAAACAACGGCGGGGGGGCGGGCTTAGAAATAAATCTTAAAAAAAAAAACAACCCTGTGTCGGGGAGCGGATGTAGCTCAGTGGCTGAGCGCCTGCTTCCCATATACAGGGTCCTGGGTTCAATCCCTGGTACCTCAAAAAAAAAAAAAAAAAAACCTGTGTGTCAGTGTTTCCCTCCCCTAGGAGACTGAGTTCATTCAAAATGGCACTGATTTCTGTCACCCGCTGGTACTAGACAATCTGTATTTATTTATTTGCTGTGAAATCTGATTGTATTGTAGAATCTAGATCCAATATACAGAGGTGTGGAATCCATGTCAGGAAATGTTGAAAGATGTCTACGAACCTGTTGTTTTTTTTAAGCTTTATTTTATTAATTTCTCCCCACTCCCTCATTGTTTGCATTTGCTGTGTCTGTTTGTTGTGCGCTGGTCTTCTTTTTAGGAGGCACTGGGAACTGAACCCAGGACCTCCCATGTGGGAAGGAGGCACCTAATCACTTCAGCCACTTTCCACTCCCTGCTTTGTTGTGTCTCTCATTATGTTTTCCTCCTTGAGTCTCTTGTTGTGTCATCTTGTTGCATCATCTAGCTGTCTTGCTCATCTTCTTTAAGATATACCAGGAACTGAACCTGGGACCTCCCATGTGGTAGGCAGGAGCTCAATTGCTTGAGCCACATCCGCTTCCCAGAACCTGATTTTGAAACAGACTGACTATATCATCAGAGACCAGTGTCCACAGGTTCCTATACTCTGAGGCTGCTGCCCCAGCGATCTGTGGGTGCTTGCCCTGCTGGAGCAGTCCATTGTTGCCACACTCCAAGACACTGTCGCCAAGCCACTCACAGCCACATCTGCTCTTCCGTTGTGACTTCTCTGTTTACTTTCTTTAAACAGAAAGTACCTGCGTGGATTCAGCTTATCAATTTATTCAGTGCATAAAAATGGAGTCCACAATTAGAGCTTTTAAAATACAATTCTTAAATGTCATAGATAAAATCCAAAAAAATTTAATCCTTCATCTTTATCATGACAAATATTGGTCATAAGAACATAACAATTGAAACAAGGTAGCATTCTGTTGTTCTGGACGCATATCACTCAGGTTGGTGAAGATGTGAGGAAACGGAAGGGCACGGACCTTCTTGCTGGGAGTGTTAAATCGGTGCACTTTCCTGGAAACCTAGTAACACATATCATAAAACTTTAAGTTGCGCTTACCTTTGATCTGGCTAGTCTACCTCTGAAAGTTTATCCTGTGGAAATCATTATGGATGTTTGCAAGGATTTATGAACACGGATGTTTATCATAGCATGGTTTATACTAATAAAAAAGTGGAAATCTCCTAAATGCGTAATAACGGAGTTGTTGGATATGTTTCACCACATTCATGAGCTAAACTACTATGCAACCATTGTGTCTGATGCCGTGGAAAAATACCAGATGACATGGAAAGGTGTTCATGAAATCTAAGTCAAAACAGAGTCCAAAGTATATAACTTAGGTTACTTTTGGCTGAAAGTAGCAAAGAACCCTGACTCCACTGGCACAAAGAAAGAAAATGTATTCTTTCAGCTAACAAAAATCCCGGAGGTAGGGTGGACCCAGGTTTGGATAATAGCTTGCAGGATCCAAGTGCTTTTCCTCTTTCCATCCTTTGTCCTCAGCATAGCAGCCTAACTCCCCTCATGGTTTAAGAAGGCTGCCGTGGCTCTACACATTCACAGCAAAGTCCAAACAAAAGAAGAGGGACTCTTTTTCCTATGCATGTCGTTTTAAGAGCAAGGAAACCTTTTCCAAATGGCACCATCAGAACCTCACTCACAGCTCAGTTGACCAGGTAGGGGTCGGGCACCCACTCTAAACCCACCACTGCCAGCCTCAGAGTGGCCTGGGGCCTGTCCACACCTGGGCAGCAGCGCCCACCTATCCAGGTAGGGCAGGGTGGGGAAAGGTGAGGAAGAGTGGACTGGGCCAGTGATTCCCGAAGGCTGATGCATGAACCAGCCACAGCAGCACTGACCGGGAACTTTTTAGAAAGGCAAATTCTTGGGTCCCACCCCAAACTTTCAAAATCAGAAACTGGGTGTGAGGCTCGGGAATCTGTGTTTTCACAAACCTTCTAGGTGGTTCTCATGTTTGAGAACAACTGGTTTGGATTATTCAGGATTTATCCTTGAGTTGGGAATACCTGACAATGGAGGGGAAACGAGGATTGGTCTACGAGCACGTCTTCCCGGCCTACAAGCCGATGAATGACAGCCGGATCCCGGGGAGGACCCCGCGGATCGGCCCCTCACAAGATAGGGACGTGGCAGAGGAGAAGGGGTTTTGGCAGGGGCAGCGGTGGCGGCAGCTTCCTCACTTGTAACGTCCTGGTTGTAACAGAGACAACAGTGCCCTTGACATTCCAGTTCTGCAGTTTGGTTTAGGGAGTCATTCCATGATTTTTTCTTAAAGGGCCAGGTAATAGACATGGTAGGTGTATTAGCTGGGGCTCTCCAGGGAAACAGAAAAACAGGAGGTGTATATAAGTATTCTGAGCTATATTATAGGAATTGGCTGGAAGAGACTGAGGGGATGAGCAAGTCCAAATTCCAGAGGGCGAGCCACAAGCTGGGAACTCTGATGAAGGCTTTCAATGAATTCCCCAGGAGAAGCTGGCTCGCTGAAGCAGAGGTGGAAGTTCATCCTTCTCTTCTGGATTCCCTTGGCTTTCAGCAACTGACTGCTCTCGCTGTGGCTTTTTTCTCCCTCTGTGACTGTCCCCATAAGACCTTCAATCATAGGATTAAGACCCATCCTGGGCCACACCTTATCTGAAGTAGCCTCATCAACGGGTTCTCACCCACAGGAATGGACTAAGTTCAAGCACATGTTTTTCTGGGGTACACAGCTCCAAGCCACCACAGGGGGCTTTGTCGGCCATTCATTCTGTCACAACAGGAGAGCAGCCAGAGTCAACGTGTAAATGAGCGGGTGTGGCTGTGTCCCAATGACTTTTCACTTTTGTCCACCCCTGGCATAGAATGTGTTTCTTCAGCCCTCCCAATGATTCTGTCAGCAATGCATATCACTTTCATATCAACATAAAGTAGCTTATATTGTCTACCATGAAGAATCCTGAGCAACATAATACCCAGGTGGAATTGGTGCTCCGTTGACAAGAAAGGGAAAACAGTGAGCAGCCAGCATTAGTCCCTACAAAAGGAAGCATGTAGAGTCAAGAAAGAAATAGAAGGTGAGAGAGAAGATTGGAAGGGGATTGCGATGGCCCCGATGAGCCTCACCTCCTAGTATTCACACTCTATCCCACAACGAATAGAGCTGACCTGGGCAACCAAATACTATAGCAGAAATGGCAGCGTGTGACTTCTGAGGCCCTTGGCTTGCTCTCTCTTGGATCACTCGCTTTGGAGGAAGCCAGGCACCGTGTTGTGAAGACACTAAAGCAGCTTGGGAGAAGCTCACGTGGTGAGGAACGAAGGCCTCCGGCCAACAGCCGTGTGGGTGCGCCATCTTGATGAGGGTCCTCCAGCCTCAGCCAAGCCTTCTGAGGACCAGAGGTCCAGCCAGCATCTTAAACCACAACCTCGGGAGACCCTGGGCCAGAACCACCCAGCTAAGCTGCTCTGGAATTCCTGACCCACAGAAAATATGTGAGATTAAAAAATGTTTATTGGGAGCAGATGTAGCTCAAGTGGTTGAGTGCTTGCTCCCCATGTACAAGGCCCCAGGTTTGATCCCCAGTACCCCCTAGGAACCAACATACAAACTAATGAAAAAACCATCTCTCATTGGGGAGCAGATGTAGCTCAGTGGTTGAGCGCCTACTTCCCATATACAAGGTCCTGGGTTCAATCCCCAGTACCTCCTCAAAAAAAAAAGGTCTATTATTGTTTTAGGCCACTAACTTCTGGGATAATGTGTTATGCAACAATAGGACAATAATCTGGATATAGCAAAATATCAGTAATATCAAGAGTATTTCTCAATGGATGGTAGGAGTACAAGGGATTTTGAGTCTCTCTGTTGTATTTTGCTGTTTTCTGAAGTTTCTGCAATGAACATGTACTAGAATCTTCATATTACCCTTTTCTCCCCAGGTAAATTCTTACCACCCACTTTTCCACAGCTCTCAAGTTAGTCCTCAGTACCACGCCTTGAGTTTCTCGATGTGGATACACTGTGATGCCTCACTTGGGGTTAAATTCCCTCTTCTCCCGGCAATCCACAAGGCGGATACACGCACAGCTCATTCACAGAAGCAACGTACCCTCAAACCAGAGAGAGGAGCCCGGCAAGACTGTCCTTGCTATCATTCTAAGTCTGTTCTAAGACTCAATATCCTAGGTCAAGTTTCCCAAAAGTAGGCTCTAAGACGAGCATTTGTTTGCAAGTGATTTATAAAGGAGAGGCTCCCAGGAGAAGCTGGTAAGGGAATGGGGAAAGCAGAGCAGAGGGGGAGAAGGAGCTCAGCAAGAGGCGCTTTCAGGCAGGCTCCCGGCCTCAGCCTGGCCCCGCAGGGCAATTCTGGAGCAGTTAGCTCCCAGGCAAGGCAAGGGGCCGGGCGCTTGCCCTCCAGCACGTGCCAGTCGAGCTGTAAAGCCCGAGGCTCTCTGCACCGTTAGCAGCGCAGGCCAGTAGCCCAAGGACACTGCTAAGCAGCGGTCCAGGGGAGCCAGGGGACAGACGCGCAAACATGGGGTGCGGGGCCTCGGCCGCCACCCGTGTAGGCGTCCAAGATGTCCCTTAGGAAGCTCGCAGTTGCTAAGGGCGAGGAGGGAGAGGGGCTGGCGCAGGCGCCCTGAGGGTCTCACGGGGTCGCTCCCTTGTCCCACCCGCGGTCGCTGCTTCCCTTTCCTGCCTCGCTTGCCCACGCGCTTCCTGGCATCTCCCGTTCCTCGCGCCGAGTCCTCGTCTCGCGCTCTGGTCACCCCACGGCCTCCACCCGTGTCCGCCACTTAACACAGCCGGAGGTCGTGCTCCAGCGCCGCCCCCACCCCTCCTCGTTCTCTCTGGGCCAGCACGGGCCCTCCCGTGGGCGTGGGAAGAGCCGGGCCTGGGCCCCACGTTCTGCAAGGCTTTACCGAAAGCAGAGGCCGCCCCCCTGCTCCAGGCCCTCGCTGCCCCCCGTGCTGTGTCGCTGACCAAGCCCTGTGCCTGCTGCCCTCCTCCCGCCCTCCCTTCCCCACCCCTCTGCATTGGAAGAACACAAACTTGCCTAACTATTCTCTTTCGAAGTTTTCAAAAAATTTCTCCAAATTAAGTACACTTTTAAAAATTGGTTGCCAGGATTAAAAAGTCAGGAGGTCTCCAGTTGGAACCAGGATTTCCGGCTTGTCTTGAGAAATCAGCCCTGGCAGGGCCTGGGCTGATGCCCCCCGCCCCCGGGAGGTGAGTGGGGGGGCGTTACTCTGTCATTTATGGGGCGTCCCTGGTCCTCCCAGGTGAGCGAGTTTGAAACTCCTAGGTCGGGCCCTCTTGGCGCAGGCTTTGAGCTAGTCCAGAATCCCCTGAAGTTAAAGTGCAGATTCTGATCCACAGCTGTGAGCTGGGGCCTGGGGGTCTGCATTCCCTCAGGCTCCTCGGTGCCGCTGAGGTGCTCTCCTTCAGCCCACAGGCTGCTCAGCAACCGTCTAGGCTCGCCCTGACCCACTGCGCGCCTTACTGTGCATTTCTTTCTCAAGGATGTTATGTTTCACTGTTTAAAAATGCCTGGAGAATGTTCATGGCAGTTGTTTTCTGCCATGTAAATTTTTGAAGCACAGAACCTTTGGGTTTTCCAAACAGTATTGGGGATCAGAACCCCAGTAGGCAGTACGCAAATGAGGGAAAAGAGGAGCTACTGAGGGTGAAGAGGGGGCCCTGGGAGAAAAGGACTCTGAGGTTCCCCCACCCCCTGACCCCCAAATTCCTGTGGTCAAGCCACAGGAATTTAAAACTGCCTGGAACTCTGTTGGGAGCCAGAGACCTTCTTCTGATATTCCGAGGCTTTGGAGTTAGGTGGCGCAAGGCCGCGCAGCTGCGAAGCCCTGGGGTCCGTCCCTGTCCCAAGGCCACACTCACTCCTTCCCTCCCATCGTATTGCTGCCTCTCTTACCGTCCACATGCCACAGGCAGCAGCTCCACGGTCACTCGTCACTGCTTCCCGGGGCGGGGGTCTCAGCCTGCCCCTGCAGGTGCATTTGGCAGAAGGTGGACGGCCAGGTGGCTGCAGGTGGCACTGTGCTCCCCGGCCTGGCCTCCGTCAGGCACTCCGGGCCTGCCCCAGGAGGGCCTCTTCTCTGCAATCACCCGGAACCACCTCTGCTCTGCCCACTGTGGGACCTCGCTCACCACACCCCTGCGTGCCCAGAATGCCCCCTGTCTGTGAGCCCTTTGAAGTCACAGCGAAAAATCTTTAGTGAATGAAACTGAGAGCATCTGAGTGAATGGCTCCTTCCGCATTTCCTCGTGTTGTTCTGGTCCTCAGAGATGAAGAAAGCGCTTCTGCTTTCCTTCCCTGCACCTGACACGCTGAAAGCACTTCACCACGCCCGCTCGGCCTCACAGGCACTTTATAAACCCCGAGGGACGGAAAATCTGTCCCAACCGAACTAAGAAGCAAAATCCAACGTTGTCCTTACCCTGACACCAAAACCAGCAGGGACTGCTCACTTCTACCTGTACAGGTGCAACAATTACGAATAAGATACGAGCCAACCAAGGACAGTTCTGCGCAGAACCAGTGTGACCACGCAGCGCTTCCCCCAGAAGAGGGGGATGCCATCTCACCACTAGACTGTGACAGCGTGATGTACACAGCTACGCTTAAAGAAGTGAGGACACTGTGCTCACCTCAACAGCCTCAGGAGAAAACCACTGATAAAAGCCAGCAGCCGTTTATTAGAAAACGCATGCTCTTCCCCAGACCCCCGGACCCTCAGGTGGGCCGCAGTGCCAGAAGCCACGTCCGGAAGGCCAAGGACCCACCAGCGGGGGAATGAGGAAGGGGGCGAGGGAGGGAAGGCGGCCAAGGGTCACCCAGCCAGCTGGGGGCACCTGCAGCGCAATCCTGCGGGGGCTCGGCAACCCACGGGCGCCTGCCTCAGAGCCTCAGGAGTACCCCCCGAGGGCCTTTGTACACGGGTTCCCAGGAGAAAGTCCTTGCAGAGAACTGGCAGGCCAATGGGTTACTTAACCCATGAATTCTCTAGCACTTCCAGCCCCTTCCCTGGGGCAAGGCAGCCTCCGGAGGGGTGGAGGAAGCAGGGGCCCCAGGCCCGGAGGTGCTGACTCTGGGATCTGCACGTGGGCCCCCGGTTTGTGTTTTTTTGTTGTTTGTTTGTTTGAAGGAACTGAGGCAAGTTGCAGAAAGGCACATACGATGTGATTCTATTTACAGAAAATTAAATGCGCCCTGAGCCCTGCTATGCTTACGGAATCTTACATTTCTCATAAAGGTGGACTCGAAAGGCAGGGAAGGAAACACAGCAGCTTCGCAGCAGGGCAGTCTCCAGGAAGGGACGGGGAGAAGCTGAAGGCCTGGAGGGAGGGGGCACTGCCTCTAGGAGCTCATTAAGGGAAAAGGTAGGTCTGAAGCAAAACTTTGGCTAAATCTGAGTAGCAGGTTGCTAAAGGTTTGCTCTATTATTCTCATTCTTCTTAGGAAACTTCAAGTACTTCACAAATTAAAAATAAAAGGGCTTCTTCTGCAGCAGCCCTTCTCAAGCTTTAATGCGCTCGGGAATCAGCAGTTCAAAGGCAGGTGCTGGTCCCGGGGGTTTGGCTGGGGCCTGACATCTGGCACCTTAACAAGCTCAGGTGCTGGCAGCCGCCGGTTCAGGGCCTCTTTGAGAAGCAGTGTTCTAGAAACTACTCAGGCTCCTGAGGGGCAGAGCTGCTGCGGGGGAGGGTGGGGCAGCCGCTTTCCTGCCTATTTTAGGAGGCAAAGGAGGCTGGGAGTGTCCCCAAAACCTCTCCCGGCTGCCTCTAGGGAGAGAGGTTTTGTTTTTATCTCCTATTCTTTCTAACCCCCTCACTGATTATGTTTTGTTTATAACTTTTTATCTCCTGGGTTTGGTTTCAGTTTATCTCTTTTTAACCTTGGGAAGCCCTTCCTTCATTGTGTTTCACCTTTTATTGTTTTATTTTGTTTTTTCTAAACTCTTAATCTTACTTTGAGGAATTTTAAGCATTTAGTCTTGAAACGTCATTTTATTGGCTGTGTTTATCTCTTCATTTTTGCTGGCTTCCTTCAAGCTCTCCGGCCATCCCCCCCCTCTACCCTGTTTTTCCTGCTGTACTTGAAGGGTCCCTTATCTTCTTTGGAACTCAAGGAGTTAGTGCTTCGTGGAGGCAGTGGCTTTTCCTGGCAGATGGCAGGGCTTGGCACCAGGTCCCCTGCTCCTCCTCTCCTGGCTGGGGAGCCTGAACCAGTAGCTGAACTTCTCTGTGCCTCAGTCCTCTGGTCCTTATGGGGCTGTCAAGAGAATTGAATGTTTTACTATCAGGACAGTGTCTTGCTCTAAACAAGCAGCACATGCATGCTGGCTTGTGTTTGTATTCACGAAGTGCCAGGTTCAGTCTGCACGGAAGCCCCCGTGGCCCTCCCCCCCCTGGTTTCCAGGCCCCTATGCAGTCCCCTGCCACACTGAACGGCAGGGGTGGGTGGCTGATCGGTGTGCCCACGGCATTGCGGACAGGACGGCAATGGCGTCCGAGGCGTGTGTCATTTTAGCTCACTCGCTCTGGAGGAAGCCGCTGCCCCGTCCTGGGGAGCTGCTGCCTCCAGCCAACAGCCCGGGGTGCGCTGTCTTGGGAGCAGGGCCTCGCCCCGCTCGAGCCTTCAGGTGACGGCAGCCCCTGCTAAGCCTCCCCAAAGTCCTGGCCCACCACAGACACCTGGGAGCTGAGGAATGTTTACTGCTGTGCTAGTTGCTACATTTGATGCACTTTATTATGCGTCAATAAATGGCTAGTACATATAGCTTTTGTGTTCTTCTTTGACTTGTTTTTTAAATAGACACCATTCCCTTTCCTGAATTCGTATTTTACTTACTTAGGCCCCTTTTTTTTTTCCAACTTCCTCAACTTTCTTCACGATTTTCATCCCCTTTCCTCATAGGACTGTTCACGACAGCAGGAAAGGGGGTGGGGGACAGGGACGTCACAGGACAACCCTGAAAGCCCCCCAGTCCCACTGCTTCCTTCTCCACTCCCCACAGGCCCCGGGGCCCTGTGCTTGGCCGGGCCTGTGTGAACGAATGCCGCCACCTGCAAGCCCGGGGGGGGGGGGGGGGGGGGCTGGAGGGGAGCCCGGGGCCAGGGGCTCCGCTCAGGAGGAGGGGGCCTCAGAGGCCCCCCTTGGTGCCCAGGCCAGGCCCGCGGCTGAGAGGCTGCCTCCTCTGGACTGTGGGCCGTCCTCCTTCCTCTCCAGGAACCCCTGGCTGGGCCTGCACGTGGCCTTGCCCTGAGGGGCCCGCACCACGCGTGTGAAGCGCCTGCGGAAGCTCGGCAAGGCCTTCGCTCTTCGTGCCTCTGCCTCTCTGTCTGTAGGAAAACAATAAGCCTGCCTCATAGGTCGTTCTGAGGTTTAAAGGAGGAAACCACAGGGAGGGGGCCTGGCACAGGTAAGCTTTCAGCAAGCGTCAGCTCTTAATTACTCAGGCCAGGCTGTGCATTGGAAGCGCTCCTGGACTTTTGAAAGGTCCCGGTGCCCAGGCCAGCACCGGATCGTTTACATCGGAATCTGTGAGTGTTTTCTTAAGCCCCCCCCGCCCCCGTTATGCCTCCAGAGCTGAAAACTGCAGCCCTAGGGACGGTAGACCACAGCGCCTCAAGGACTAGCTCGGGTAGGTTCTGACTCAGACTCAAGGAAATGTCCCCTTCCAAGTCTCTGCAGGGTCCCTTTGAAATTCCCCTAGAAGGAGGGTTTTCCTGCTTTGGGGGTGCCTGAACCAGCTTCCGGATTGCCAGCCCTACCCAGATTTGAGGTAGGAGAATAGGCAACCTGGGGCAGGTGGAAAGTCCCTTATCGAGAGCCCTGGGGCAGGTGGAGAGTCCTGTGTCTAGTCTAGAGACCCCTACCTGGGGAAAGACAACAAGATTTGGTTCATGTTACTCACAAAACCACTTAACTTATCCAGTAACGGCCCTGCCCAAGGGCTCCTAAAATGCCAGCTAACCACCCCTGAGGGAGCTCTCAGCACTGCGCCCAAACCCTCTTGTTGCCTAGTTCCACCCTTGAATTCTTTCCTGGGATCAAAGGAGACCCCTTCCATCAAGAGATGCAGGGGAAAGAGCTCCCAGAGCTCTGCTAGATGGAGGAAGCACCCTCACTGATCCAGCCTCACCTTCTTGCACCTTGGAGGCCCCTTCCCAGGTGGTGTTCCTGGAAAAGCTTCCTTCGGTTGTCTCTTCAGGAGCTCAGCTGTCCAGGACAGGTGACAGCTGTATGAATCCACCTACTACCAGGGACGGGTTACGGTGGATGACATGACATTATTTATTATATAGTTTATCTTGAATGCAGCTATTTATTTATGTCTTTTTCCTAAAAATATGGAGAGGTAAATGATCTAAAACTGTGAATACGGGAAGAGAAATGAAAGCTTAAAATCAGCCCTAAAGAGAGAATATAATAGACCAGATACTGATTTTTGATGAGTTATGTGAAAGGAGAAATTAAATATCTTTATCCCCGGATAATAATTAGTTATCCTAATATGATTTATCGACTAATCCTTCCCTTTTCTTTTGTGTTATTTTGTTGAACACTGTATTCTTTTAAACTGCTTTAAATTCTTTGAATCTGTGGATCTCTTTATAATTTCCAAAGTCCTCTAAATCCTTATAATTTCTAAAATCTTGGGTATTGATATGTTCTCTCCTTCTTAATGAAAGACTTGCCAGAGACTTGTCCACTTTACTGATCTTTTCAAAGAAAAAGTTTTTTAAGGTTTACTTAGCAAAGGTATGTGATTTATTCCTTCATTTATCGCCCCCCCCTTTGTTGTTGGTGCTCGCTGTCTGCTCGTCTTTTTTTAGGAGGCACCTGGAACCAAACCCAGGACCTCCCCTGTGGGAGGGAGATGCCCAGTCACTTGAGCCACCTCTGTTCCCTGCTTGTTGTGAGCTCATTGTGTTTCCTCATTGTGTCTCCTCGTTGCATCATCTCGTCATCTTGCTTGTCTTCTTTGGAGGCACTGGGAACTGAACCCGGGACCTCCCATGTGGTAGGCAAGCACCCAACTGCTTGAGCCATACCTGCTTCCCGATATATTCCTTCTAATTTTTATTTTAGTAATATATATACAACATAAATTTCCCCTTTTAACCACATTCAGATATATAATCCAGTACTATTAATTATGTTCACAATGTTGTGCTGCCATCACCACCATCCATTACCAAAACTTTTCTATCACCTCAAACAAATTCTGTTGGGAGCAATGTCGAATGAATACAACTGTCATGGCCGTCTCTACCTCCTCCTTCTTCTTCTTCTTCTTCTTCTTAAAATAGCATATCCTGTTACTGTTCGCGCCACAATGTTCGCGCACGCGCGAATAGTCACCATCTCTACCACGCCTAGCAACTCAAATTACCCAATCATGTATCGACACCTAAGCCTTAATGCACTTCCCCTTTCCCTGCTTATAAAAGAGCTGATTGTAACCCTCGTGGCAGAGCAACGGAAGAGCTATGTTAGTAGAATAAAGTGCACAGCCATTTTCTTACACGTGTCTATGCCTCATTCC
>JAQZBX010058568.1:0-17724 GCA_029593785.1 Cabassous unicinctus
AAAGAAGCTTTAGTTTACAGAAAAGTCACATAGAAAATATAGGGGATTCCCATATACCCAATGCCTTTCCTCTTTTCCACTCTCCCCTTTTAATAACATTTTACATGTGGATGGTACATTTGTTACAATTGGTGTACAAATATTGAAGCCTTGCTACTAACCATGCTTGATGGTTTACATTATGGTTTACATTTTGCACCATACAGTTTTATTGGTTTTGATGAAATTTTAAATGGCCTGTATCTGTTATTGCAAGATCATGCAGAACAGACCTTATGTTGAGTGAAGTAAGCCAGTCACTGAAGGACAAATATTACATGACCTCACTGATATGACTTTAGCAGATTGAGCAGATTCACAGAGCTAGAGGCTGGAAGATAGGTTATCAGGAGACAGAAAGGAAGTAGAGGATGGTAAGCCTACACCCATATGGGCAAAATTTATGATAAAATGGAAGGGTGTGGTTGGGCAGTGGATGGGCATGAGAGTATTGCAATGATGTGATTGGGTTCAGTGATGCTGGTCTTTGAGGGGGAGTAGAGTGGGAGCTTGGGTTAGAATATCCATGGAACTGGGGGGAGGGTTGGACAAAGGAGCAGGTGAACTCTGGGGATTTGCAGGTCTGTGGTTAAAACTACAATTGTGGGAATGTTCTTTTGGCAAATATGGCAGGGGAAGGTTACTGGTGTAGGGCTTTGGGTGTGGGGGGATATGCAGGGTAGGATGCATCTGGAGCATGTCTCAAGTGGTCATCTTGTCATAGTGTGTTATCTCAGTGGGTGGAGACCCACACAATAAACAAGAGAATATTAAACTCCCATCCTGGGGAGTCCTGCTATGTTCTCAATTAGAGGAACAAGAATCTCTTGAGAACATAGACAGTGCCTAATAAAAGAAAATAGACCAATATATCAAGCCCCCAATATTATTTCAAGTAACCATGAATCTCATTTTTCAAAAATGGAAACTTAGTGGTTACCATAGGTTCTAAAGGGAGGGGGAGGGAAGAATAGAATACTTGAGTATTTTTAAGATCATTTAAAAAAAATTCTTTGCTCAGTATGCCAACATTCTGGTCTTCTTCATTGGTGTTTTCTTGATTTTTATCTTTTTCCTTTGGATGGGCCATCATTTCATGTTTCTTTGTCTTGTACTCTAGTGTTGCACAATGTACATTTTCATATTTTAAAATGTTGATTCTGGGATTTATTCCCTGAGATGTCTGTTTCTTGATTTTATAATAAGCCATTGATAAGACAAAGATTTTTTTGAGTTTAAGTCCCCCTATCCGGAAGGTCCGCTCAAGGAGACTATAGAATGTAGGTTCCTCCTTGTCTTTTCTGTGCCTGTACCTTGTCCTGGGCTTGTGCTTGTTAGTTGTTTTGGAGTTTTCCCATTTATAGGAGTTTAAATGCCCCCTCTATTTTCTGGGAGACAGACCTCCCTCTCCCAGGTATTTAAAGCAGGAAACTTTTGCCCCAGACTATCTGCCTCTATAGTTTCTTATACTCCTTTTGTCTCAAGCTGCTTTCACCTGGAGGCAAATCATGGATAAGTGTTTGCACACCATAGAGGAGTTTCCCAAGTCAGTCTTTACTGGCTTTAATAGGGCCAGGAATCCATGAATAGAATAGCTCCAAAATGCCCTGGGATGGGGATCAGGAGGGTCACCAAGCACTTCTTCCACAGCTATCCAAAGCTGAGCTTTCTTGGCTTCCCCAGCAGTCCTTCATGTAGCTGAACCCAGCAGTCCCAAAGAAGCATAACATATTTAAATATTTTCTGCTATTGCCTTTGTCAGGGGCAAGTTGGAACAGTGGCTGCTCCAGTAATCCAAAGTTCCTAATCAAAAGCTGTAATCAGTGATTGGCCATGCTCACCCCTCATCTTGGGGAAGAGGATTTTTATGTCCTTTTTGTCACCAGCGAGCTAGCTAGAGGTTGAACCCCTTTGTGGCCTGCTACAAGAGTGGGGGGTGGGTACTCATAACTGATGCTCAGAGAGAGCTATTTACTGGTCATTGCTGTAATTTACCATCCTCTTCCTTGGAGGCTGTACAGTATTCTACTTGGCTCCGGAGTTTTAAAATAGTTGTTTCAGACAGTTCCTAACTGTTTCATAATTGTGCTGTTAAAAGGACTGAATCCTGGAACTCCTTATTCTGTGATCGTCCCACAATCCTCTCTCTCTCTAGATCATTTCATGATGTAACACAATGAGAGAAAGCGAGAGCGAGACAGAGAGATGAGAATGGTTATTGCTTCTGCTCAATGCTTAAAACACTCAATTAGGTTTTATTTCCCTTTGAATTAAGCCTAAGAGAGATGCTTTTTGTAGCTCTCTCAGCAGGTGAACTATCTGGCCATATTATAGTCTTTGGTCCTGGATATCCTGAGGTAGTGTTGGGCTGCAAGCATTCACTTATTCATTATTTGTTGAATACCTATTATGGTTTCATGTCCACAATAGCTCTATTGAAGGCAAACATGATTCAATTCATCCCAACCTTCCAAGGCCATAGACTAGAGTTACCTAATAACAACAATAGATGGATAATGCAGACAATAAGTGCAGGGAGAAAAAAATTTTGTTTCCTAATAGCATCTGTAATGAACTTTGAAGAATAGGTAAGTGGAAAGTTTTTGTGATGACCCTTCCAGACACATCAGTGGATCTTTTACTAGAGACTTTCCCTCAAATATGTGTTTTCCCCCCATGTTGCCCTTTCAGAGAAATGGCTCCATCATATAAACGGTTACCAAAGTGAGAAATGACCTTTCCACTCCTTGAACAATCACCAGATTGGGTTGACTCTCTGTCCTTTCAATAATTCCCTCTCTTTGTATTCATGTTGTCAGTGCCTTTCTTCTGGCCCTCCACTGTCACAGTAGTTTTTCTAAAACAGATACCTGGTATGTCATTGTTCTACTTAAAATTCTTCAACAACCATTGATTTTCTTTTTGTTTGTTTGTGTGTGTGTATGTGTGTGTTTTAACTATTTCCTTTTAAATAAAATGGAAATTGAGCTCAATATACATTATGCTTCACTCTGGAACATACAGCTTCCACTCAGCTCTAAGAACCCACTTACAGTTTCCCAAATATGCCGCACCTTCCCTCACCTCTGTGTATTTACAACACCATCCTGCTAGGTCTAGATTATTATTATTCATATTTTAAAATTCATCTCAAATATTATTTCTTCTTGGAATACTTTTCTAATCCTCTCTGGCTTAGTTATCTTTGTTTTGTGTTCTAAGGACGCTTAATATTTCCTGTTATAGTAGACCTTTTATACTGTCTTTCCCATTGCTCTCCATTTGTAAATTCTTAATTTTATATCTCTGTGTTTTCGTTACCCAGCACACTACATGTTACATACCAGATCTCCTCCTTAGAGAAGACTTTACCTGCCACTCTAATGAATTCTGCACCCTACCCCAGTTTTTCTGTCACATTATCCTGTTTTGTGATCTTCATAGACCTTAGCATCTTATCTTTTATTATTGTTTAAATGAGCTGGGCTTGGTGAGGTGCAATTATAAAATGGTATTACTTTTCTGTTTTCACAATCCATGCACACACTCTGTAGGTTCTTCCTTCCTTATCTCAGGGTGATTCCTCAGATGGTTTTCATAGCTTTTCTCATCTCACCTAGGTATTAAAATAGTCTCATTTTTAGTTGTCAAAATATATCTGAACTTAAACTTTAATCTCTCATCCAATTAAAAGATTTTACACTTTCCCTCAACTCAGTCTTGATCTAGGCTGAGAAATGTTTACTAAGAGGAGACAGGATGGGGGTGAGTATCTGCTCTTTTGCCATCTCTCTTTACTTTACTATCAGACTTACCCCTTCCCTTCTCAATATGCAGTGTTGCTTCTTTAGGCCTGCAACTGGGACATTTGGAGTTCTCTTTTGCCTGTAAAATATACTATAACTTGGTAGATGTCTTAAACCTGGCTCTTTCTCTGATGTGTATGTTCTACAGTGGTTTCCAGAGTTACCTCTTGGGACTAAGCTTCATTTGCCCATGGTTGTAGCTGGGGTGATGGCCCACAGTTTGATGATTGTCTTTTCTCTGTCTTCTTTCCTCACTTCCCTACCAGAGTTTTCTGCATTTTGAAAACAAAATACATACTAAAAGTCTTGCCTCATGATCTTTCTTTAGGAAAAAATTGACAACCTTTTTCTGTTAAAGGACAAATAGTAAATATTTTAGACTTTGTGGTCCATGTCATCTCCATTGCAACTACTCAACTCTGCCATTAGAGCTTTTGCTGGTTTGAAGCTGTATATACCCCCAGAAAAACATGTTCTTAAAGTTACTCCATTCCTGTGGATGTAAACCCATTGTAAGTAGAACCTTTTGATGAGGTTACTTCAGTTAAAGTATGTCCCACCTCAATCAGGATGGGTCTTAATTCCATTACTGGAGGCCTTTATGAGAGAATGAAATTCAGTCAGAGAAAAAAGAAAATCACAGGAAACAAGAAGTGGAAACAGAACCAAGGACAGAAGGAAGAGACCAGGAGACATTGCCATGTGCCTTGCCCTGTGGCAGAAGAGCCAAGGATCACCTGCAGCTGGTCTTCGGGAGCATTGTCTTAATTATGGCCTGATTTGGACATTTTCATGACCTCAAAACTGTAAGCTAATAAATTCCCATTGTTTAAGCCAACGCATTTCATGGTATTTGCTTGAAACGGCCTAGGAAACTAAAATAGAGCCCAAATATAGCCAGAGATTACACTTAAATGAATGAGTATGCCTGTGTTCGAAATTGTGAGAGATGTGATAAAACCACTCACTATAATAATGAATTTTTCCATTTCTTTTTGTATGGCTAGAAATGTTTGCTTTATATATAGTGTTATTTTATTGGTTGCACTTTAAAACTGCAATATCTTTCTGTTGAACTGAGCCTCTTTTCAAAATGTAACAACCCTATCTATCCCTAATGTGCTTTCTGTCTTAAAATATGCATTAACTGATATTTAAATAATGACCCCAGAATTATTGTGGCTAGTATTTTTATAATATATAAAAGATAATTTTCTATTTTTTTACATTCATGTTTTCTATATCTTTATGTGTTGTGCATGCATCTTGCACATGTCGTATAGCTTGATTAAGAATATATATATATTTGACATTTTCTCTCTTTTACTTGGGAAGGTTATTTCTTTTCATTAATTTTATTATTGAAATATTTGAACATGTTTCAAAATTGATTTCCATTTTCTTCTACTTCCTTATGTTTCTTTTTTCTGCTTTCTTCCTTTTATTGTCTTTTGATAGACTGAATTTTTGTTTGTCATATTCCATTTGCACTCTTTGTTTCAAAATCCTGCATTCCATTCTCTTATTTTGATAGTTATTCTTGAAATAGTGTCCTAAATACCTGAGTCTAAATATGTCATAATCTGTTTCCCAATGAAAACATGGATCATAGAATATATAGACTCTGAGTTTCCTCTCCTGACAAATATGCTATTGGTCCTTTGTTAACCACACAAATTAGAGATTGTTGTTTTAAATTCTTTAAATTTAGACAGTATTTATTAAGAATTATGTACTTGTTTACCAATTACTTGTTCATCATTCCATCTGCATCTTACACTTCTTTCTGGGTTATTTTCCTTCTTCCTGGAGTACATTTTGGTAGCTCTTTATTGTAGATTTGTTGATAGCAAATACTCAGTTTTTGATTATCGTATTCTAAAAAATAGTTTTGTAGGATCACAATTCTAGATCTACTGTTGTTTTCAACATTCATCTGCCTTCTGATCTTGAGCAAATAGTTTAATCTTTCTAAGATTTAATTTTCGTAATATGTTGAACAAAAGTTACCATGTGGTGTTCACTCTGGGTGGACCTAAACAACGTATTTGCTGAAATCCAGATCTCCCCTTCTGTCAGTGGGAATGGCTGCACCTGGATCACTGTCTCTCTTTCCATGAGAGGCGAGGCTGGTATAATCCATGGGCCTCAAGGTTTCCAGGGTCTGGGACCTGGCTTTCCAAGCAACTTAAAAGAGGCACTCAAAACCAGATTGCCTGTCATGATAGTCTGGTTATTTTCCCCTGACACAACGGCTAAATCATACCTATGCTGTTAAATGGGCTGGGGATGGTTCCTCCATTAGAAAATCATACTGTGAGTCCAGCAGAGAATCCTGCCTGGCATGCATCACATGTTTATGTTTTCCCTTTCCCTAATAAAACCTAATGCTTGCCCATGCTGTGTTATTTTGCAGAACTCATCTCAAACCATAGTACATGACAGGTAGTCTACCTGGCACAAGAGTGTCCTCATTTGTATCAAAGTAGTACCAAACTCATATTGTTGCTGTGAAGATTAAATGGCATAATACGTATTAAGTAACTGGTACACAGAAAAAATCCAACAGCTGTTGGTTGATATTTTTGTTATGAAAAGTATGAAGAAGTGCCCTTTGCCTTTACTGACTCTTCTTTAAGGTATTTCACCTTTAATAATATATGGGCAATCTAAAAAAAGGTGTAATTTTCCTCCCCATCCATCCATATGTTGTCTACAAACAATCACTGGCTTCTTAGAATAAAATATAAGAGCAACAATAGTCTCTAGACAACAGTTTTTGCTATCACTTGACTGAAAACACTTGCTTAAAAATTAATCCCGTCTTTGCTATCAATTATGAAGAGCTTTAACAAACATAAAATGTGTAATGATTGTTTATTGTTTTTCATTTGAGACAGTGAACCCATATCAAAAGAGCAGAAGGGATCTGAAATTAATTAGCAATTGATCATGACAGCATGACATTCTATACAATTTATACAACACCTGCCCTGATTATTTTTGAATCCATGAAGGAGAACAAGCATAGCAAACTGGCATTTGACAAACAAGCAACCTAATTAAAAGGCTATTAGGGATAGCAAATGGAACAGAAGTGAATCAGGAAAAATACTGTTTGCTAAAGTCGACAGATTATTAATACAAAGCAAAAATGCTGGTGCATAAAATTACTTTATCTTTCCAATACATATCCTAGGCATAGCTTTTGGCAGAGCAAATTTGCCTGTTCTTTTTAGTTGCTGGGGGTACTTAGAGAAGACCAGAGCCTATCTCTGTTTTCAATAAATTTACAGTGTATTGGGGAAGAATGACAGAATATTAAACAATTAACATAAAGAAAGAAGTTACATGAATAACTGGAGTTGTTCTGGAAAAGTTTCACATGAGTGATGGGCCTTAAGCTACTTTTTAAAGTATAGGAAAGAAATAAATATAAAGTGGATGGTGACTGCATATTAGAGTCATTGTGCAGTATTGCAATAAAGCTCTTAATTCTGAAATTTTGCTCTAGAACTTCTAAGGACTTTCTGCTAAAGAAGTGGTGATTTTTAAAGTTTATATATTATAGTAGGTGAAGAAAAATCCAGATATCCACTAATATATGTAATCTTAGAAGTTTGCATCCTGTTTAGCTTTTTGGATCATGTCTTTTTTTGATCAGTGTTCCAAGCTCAGACTTTATCCATATTTATATCTCCTAAAACATCTTGGGTCAAACATGACCTTGAGTGGAGGTCAGAAACTGAGGCTCAGAAAAAGCTTTGAGGAACATCAGGAGACTTTTGTTTCTTATATTAGCAATAGAACAAAGAAAGAAAGAATAGATGGGCTGCTTGATATTAATGGTATAATTCTGATTAATAATAAAGAAAATAAACACTGCTTTTCTTCTGTGTTTTCTAGCAAGATGAATTATTTTTTGAAAGAGGATTCTTTAGTGTGACATGATCTAGCCTATGCTTAAACAAGTCCATTGATGGTAAGCTCATCCCATCTTTAAGTGGTTCATTCATCTTTTCAGAAAAAAAATATCCTATTTAGAATGCCAATGTTCTTAGGATAGATTATGGGGAAAATTATGTGATTTACTTAAGAAAGTAGTACAACTAATTAGCAGTAGTAGTCAAATTAAAAAAAAATAGTATATGAAGTTGTCTGCCACCTACAGAATTTCAAGGTTAGAAGGGACTGAATTTCTCATCACTTTGACCACACTTTTAATGTTTTAATAAGCTCTACAATGTCTCTGGTGAGGGACAGTCTGGCCTGTGCTTGAACATGCCAAGTGCTAAGAAGCTCACCTCTCCTGAAGTGGCCCATAAATTTTTAGATAACTTGAAATTTTAGAGTTTTCTTCCTTAAATTGAGAAATAAACATACAACAAAACAACTATCTTTTTCTAGCTTCCAACCAATGAGCCATTGAGTCATTCAGGAAAATTCTAAACCCCTTCTCACATGACAGAACATCACATATTTGTATTCAATGTTATAATTTCTCCAATATAAATCTGTCTCTGCTTGCTAGGCTTCTATGATAAATAACAAAGACTGGTTTTGGCTTAAACAACATGATTTAATTGACTCACGGTTTTGGAAGCTAGAAGGCTTGCTTCCTCTGGCGGGCAGGTTGATAGTGTTCCCGCTGGCCAGCAATTCTTAGGTACTTTGGCTTTTCTATAACATAGCAATGTCCTCTCCTTTCTCTTCCAGTTTTCCACTGACTTCCCACTTCCGGCTCCTCCCCGTGGCTTTTTTCTTAACACTGGCTTCCAGTTTCTTTTTCTTTTAAGGCCTCCAGTAAACCTCATTTAGTTGAACATGTCTTAATTAAAAATAACATTTTTCAAGAGGTTCTATTTACAATAGGTTCACCCTGACAGGAATTAAGGTTAAGAACATTTCAAAATTGGAGTACATAATTCAGTCTACCACACTACCTTTTACTGAATTAAACACCCACAATCCTTTTCACCATCTTTCATAGAGCAGGATTTTGAGTCCAACTACCCCCTAGCCATTCTCTGAAATGTTTTACAATTTGTTAAGATAGCTTTATAATCTGGTTTCCAGAATTGAGTGTCATGTTCCAAATGTGGTCTGAACATTATACTGTGAGAACAGATAACCAAGGAACTGTCTTTTCACCATTCTAGGTACTACTTTTCTTTTAATGTGACCTAAAATAGTTGTGCTTAGCAATAAAATAAACAGAGAAGTGATAGAGGAACTATTTGAGATCAGTAATATAATTCCAATTAACAATAAAGAAATTGGAGATTCTGTAATGCTTCTGTCTTCTCTAACAAGGAAAATTATTTCCTAAAACTTTTTAAAGAGAGGATTGCATTATCTCTTTAGCCAGACAAGCCATACTATTAACTCATATTGAATTTACTCTCTATTTCAACTCCAAATTTTCCTGCCTCACATGTGATGCTGCCAAATCCTATCTTTATTTGTGAATTTAATATTTGGCTCCAAGTTTAGAAGCATACATTTAATTTCATGGCAAATCTTTGTGATAATTTATTCTAGATTCTTGTTTAAGAATCTAGACATTAGCTTCTAACATTAGCTTCCAAAGCCAGTGGTCATGAACTCTGCATCTTCACCCTATTAGGAAAAAGATAACAGTTTGCCTGTTTCTTCCTTACCAGCATAGCCTACTCTTGTTTACATCCTCACACGTATTCAGCTTCATTCACTGCCTTCTTCTACAATGACGTTGATGGTAGGGTTTATGAGGGAATATCATAGTTGGAATCTTAAGCCAACAGAAACACCGAGGGATTACTACCAAGCACCGGCTGGTGATACAACTGGAAAAAGACCTTGAATAAAAGGGGAAAAAGGTAAAGACAAATGAGTTTATGTGGCTAAGAGACTTCAAAGTGAGTCGGGAGGTCATCAGACAGGTAACACTTATGCACGTCCCAGCAGGATCTCATAGACGGCCAAAGTGGATACTACCCTAAACAGTGGGACTCCTGAGGGCTCTGGAGACACCCAGGGCCTGTGGTCATGGCGGATAGCTCCAGAGTTTGTTGCCTTGCCAGTGTGTCCTACTTTGGAGATTGTGCTCCTGAGTGTGACAGAATTGGACTCAGATGTGACTTCTCTACACATGCCTCTTTTGTCCTTTTTGTTTGAACCTATAGTTGGTGCTGGCGTTGGTAGGTGTACATCCAGGAGACTTGAATCTCTGCGCTGTCCATGTGCCGGCTGGGCCCTGAGCCTCAGCAGAGTTGCAGCACCTACTCTCCAGTTCATTGTGCCCAGGACAGCTGATGGGGACGTGAGGATGGAAAACCACCACATCAGCGAACCAAGAGAGTATACAACTGCAAGCAAGAGAGTCCCATCCATCACCCATAGGGGATCGAAGGCCCCTCTCAATTAGAGGTGGATGGGCATCACTATGCCAGAATCCCCAGGATTGGCAAATAAAATATGGACTAGAGTAGACTTACTGGTGTTCTACTATAGAGTTATTGTGATTCTAGCAATGGAGGAAATTATATCATTGATGTGGAGACAGTGGCCACTGGAGGTGCTGAAGGCAGGGAGTTGGAAAAAGAGGTATAATGTGGGGGCATTTTCAGGACTTGGAATTGACCTGGATGACATTGCGGTGACAGATACAGGCCATTGTATATCCTGCCATAGCCTACAGAATTGAGTGGGAGAGAGTGTAAACTACAATGTAAACTATAGTCCATACTTAGTGGCAATGCTCCAAAATGTGTTCATCAATTGCAAAGAATGTACCACACTAAAGAAAGAAGTTGTTAATGTGGGGAAAAGTGGGAGGTCTGGGGAGTGGGGCATATGAGAATCCCTTATATTTTTTTATGTAACAATTTATGTAATCTAATTCTCTTTTAAAAATAAATAAAAATATATTTTAACAAGAAGCAAATTATGATTTTAGAGAGGGAAAAGCTTAAGAGCGAGCATTGTTGTTCGCAAGATTGGTTGAGTTTTCTTTCAAGTTTCATTATTTATCTAAATATTTAAATTAATACCCAAAGTCAATTCATGAAAACAATTAAGGCAAAATAGAAGGCTTAGAAAATTTTATAAAAGTTTAAACTGATTGATGTCTTGGGACTCACAAGGTACAAGATGGAGAAACAGGCATGGTGTTACATATAGCATGTATTAAATAAACATTAACTGAACTGTATTTAAAAATATTTGGGTAATATTTCAGCAATAATACCTGTTTGTCCATTTATTTTTATCTTTTTTAATTCTTGGTTTTCTAGGTTCATCAACAGTTTAGCTTCTCTATGAGAGCACATAAAAACTAACTCAATGACATTTACTTCTGAATTATTTTTTTAATTTATCTGTCTCTTGGAGGCTCTTAATTTTGTGCAATGAAAACTGTTCTCTATCCTGTGATGATTTAAATTGATTCTAAGCTAGTAATAGTTGTAATTTAAACAAAAGCCATCCAACTTTGGGTAACTGTGCTACTCTGTTGAAAATGGTCTCACGGTTCATGCAATGTCACTGCCCCATGCTGCCTTCCTCACCACTCAACTCTGCTTCAAGGCCTTGTGAAGCTTAGCTGCATTTAGCAGTGAGTTCAGAAGGGTTCCAGGTACATGGGAATTTAGTTCAGACAGTCCCTTTTCAAGTCATCTGGATTGTTTTAGAAAAAAATCTAAAATATATGCCTTTTTAAAATATAAACTTTGTCTCTTTTTATTGCCCATATAATGACAATGATTTGTTCCTATCTGATAGGACTCCTCTCTTAATTATAAGTAAATAGCTGTAAGTTTAATTATTTGTTAAAGTACCCTTAGCAGGGAAAGCCTGTACTTACGAGACAACTGTGTTTGCTTTGTTGGAACTTAAAGACAATTCTAATATTTTTCTCTTTATGTTCATCTCTTCTCATACACATGTAAAATGTGCGTAATTTTGATGGTCCAATATAGGCCAGGCACTTTGCCTGCATTACAACATTTAATTCCCACAGTAACCCAGTAAAATAGATATTATCTCAGGAGGAAACATTGCAGAGACATTGCCCAGTTGGTCATGAACTGGGAGTTCAGGACTAGCACCAAGAGGCTGGGCTGATTGTCAGTGCTGGGCCTCCTGGTGTGGGCTCACGTGCAGAGTGGCACATGGGGGCAGGAGCAGCAGTAATGTCCATTTCACGAACTGTGGAGAAAAAAATACCCTCAGCATTAACCAAGACTGGAAAAGATGTAGTAGAAATCAGTTTACTGCAACCAACTTAGCTACAGGAGAGGGGAATGAGGTAGCTATAAGTATATGAGGTAATACATTCAACGTTTGTGATGGAAAGTATAAGAGGTGAGCTAGCTCTATCTTTTAGAAATAAACGATTGTTTATGCATGAGTTACATTGTTTGTTCTCTGTGTCTGTAGACTGCTAAACTTCAAGAAATGAATTTATATTTAAATTTTACCTAGACACAAGGAAAGCCTTCTAAACATCACTAAAAAGGTTACTCATTCATTTATTCAGTTAACAATATTTATGAGCACCCAATTTGTGCCAGGCAGTATTCTAAGAACTGGGGATTCAGGTGTGAAAAACACTGTCAAGATTCCTGAAGATTCTAGGGTTGACATTCATGTGCATGCATTGAGGGTGGGGCGGGGGGTAACAAACAAGTATATAACTAAGTAAGAGCAATAAACAGAGAGTGATAAGAATTATGCAGAAGATTAACATTGGTAATATTATAGAGAATGACCCAGGTGCTACTATCAATAGGCCTATCTGGAAATGGCATTTAATCCAGTATCTGATCTAGATGGCAAGGATATAGGCATGCAAAAATAGGGGTTAGAGCTTGGGATGGTGACCCCCAGTGCCAGGACTACACAGCCAGAGAGTGTTCTCTCTTGGTGAATTTGGGAAACCTAGGTGGGAGAATGGGGGTGGGACACTCTGGCAAGGGGGGGGAGATGCAGTGATAAGAGATAGGGTTGCAGAGGGAAGCAGGGGCCAGCACTTGTAGGGCTTGATGAGTGAGCGTAACTGGTCTGGATTTTATTCCAGGTGTGATGGGAAACCTCTGGAGACTTTTAATCATGACACTGAAAGGTTGTGATTTGTTCAGTTTTCTTATCCATAAAACTCTAGATATTTTTATCTCATTGTGGTATGAAAAATAATCCACCACATAATAAATGCTCAATAAATTAATGCATATTTATTAATAATACAAATTCTTTTTATTAATTGTAATGTACCTTAGAAGCTAGAAATCTGATACGTTGGAGATCTTGAGACTAGTAAAAATACCAATGACTTTTTATTGGGTATTTACTGTATGCTTATATTATCTAATTTAATCTATGCACCAACTTTCTGCAGAGGAAACTGACTTTTAAAGAGAATAAGAAACTTTCTCGATGCTACACAGCTTATAAGGCTGGAGACAGAATTCCAATCTCTGGGGAAGTAAGGGTATGCTGTTGGGTATGTTGAAATAGATAAAAATCTTTTTAGTTCAAAATGATTATATGCTAGTGTTTAAGGTATAAACTGTCTATGTCATAGAAAATGGATAAATTTGTATGGCTATTTCTGAAGAATTTTTAAAGCAGATTGCACAGGAGGTTGTTTTCCCCTTGGTTAACTTCATGCCTCATATAGATTACTCATCATAACTAGATGTCACAAGAAGGGGCACAGCTCCTTCGCTACTGGATGAGCACATGGTATTGACCTTCCTTTTATTTGGAGTATTGTATTTTAACTGTGATTAAATAAACAGTAACAAAAAGAAAAATCCTCCAAATTTTGATGAGAGAAACTAGAACATAGAATCGTGCAACTTTAGAGCAGGACCCATACCCCACTGAGTCACATCTAGGTGTTCTAGCCCCAATCCAGTGCTCTTTCTTGGAGTGTATCTTCTTTCCACCTCTGACCTATAAAAAGAGGGACATGAACTCTAATATGTCTGGAAGATGTGCCCTAAGTAGTTCTTGGGTCCTTAGTGGGGAGGGCATTCAGAAAAGGCTGCAGCGAAGCCCAGAGTCTCATCTTCCAAGACACAAAATCTTGAAAGAAAGAGACCAAATCTGGGCAAAGGGGTCCACACCCTTTCAAACTTGAGAGAGCTACAAAAAGACCTCACACTGTAATAAGCAAGTGTGTACTCCTTATTCAAGCCCTCAGATTGACGTCACCATATGCCAAAACACTTCCTCTGAGGGACTTACACAGAGGACTAGGCCCCCTTTCCACAGACTGTGATCCGCAGAGCAGCAACAGTAGCAGTGGCTGGGAGCGTTTTATAAGCACACCCTTCTCCACACCTACTGAATCAGAATCTGTATTTTGACAAGATCCCCGGGTGATTCATGTGGAGCCCCGAGAACCCCTACCGGAAGCTTCTCCTGACTATGGCAGAGCAGCCCCTTGCTTTGAAATTTGGAAATCAAATAACGCCTGATGTCAGCAGCCTCCACTGCCACCCCCACCCATGTTCTGTCAGAACTTTACTAACCCTACATAAATATTAGTCCAGCTTTTAACAAATTTCTGTGTCTAGTGCCCAGATTTGGTAGGTTCCTTAGGCCATTTCCTCAACTTTCTTCCCTTAGCGAGAGAGTGATTCGAATGTGCTGGAGCCTGTTCATGTGGACGTCTTGCACTGAGCCAAACGCTCCCCTTTGTCCTCTCCCCTATGGATGCTCTAATGAGTCCATCTCAATTCTTCCTCAGCTAGAGAAACTGACTATTTAGATAGCATTCAACTATTCATCCTGTCACACATTTATTTAACATAATTGAAAGGATTTGGGGAGTATTATATGCTGCAGGGACCTTAGTTCCAACTTAGTTTGGGAACAAAAAAATTGGGGAAAATTCCCCTATTTGCTCCTAACTATTTTTCTTCTGCATTTTGTTCCTCTCTGACTCATTCTGATTTTGAATTCTTAACCAGTCCATGCCTGCCTTTGGAGATTTCAGGCTAGACCTTGTTCACCTAATCACCAATACTGCGCTTGCACTGAGCGGTCCTGTCTACTCCACATTGACCTCTCTTGCCTGACATTATTCTTCCTTTCCAGGGCTGGATGATGACTTTCACCCCACATGTTCCTATTCATTGGGTCATTTGGTTGATACAGCAATCCTATGAGCTTAAGCATCATTGTTATCCCCATTTGACAGATTAGGAATCCAAAACTCAAGGAAAAATCAGAAGTTTTCTCAAGGTGACAAACTTGGATTTTATTGCTGAAGTACATGCTTCTTGATAATTAAAAACTGTAAAGACAATAAAACTTAATTTTGGATTTTTAAAATATATAATTTTAGAAGGATTGTTTTGAGAAATAATAGTTAATGTTATAGAGCCCAAATCCTTGTACCAGTGATAATTTTAATGCTTTACATATATTGGGCTCACAGCAACAAAATGAGGAAAGTACTATTATATAACCATTTTACAGGTAAGGTGACTAAGACACAGAAAGGTTAAGAAACCTAGAAAGTACCAGAGCTGGGATATGAGCCCACATGGTTTGCCTCTGCTCTACTATACTGCCTTGCAATACTAGAAAAATATGTAGGAAGTCATATTTAAGACATAAATGTGGGTGTTTCAATTATTCATAAAGACAAAGAAGTTTTGTAAAGGGTAGGAAGTTCAGTTTTAGAAGGGTCAGCTGCAATAATGCCTTATACTTGTACATAGATTTTTCCCAAAGATTATCAGTAATTCATTTCATATTCTTGCCAATCTTCTGACCTAAGGCCTTGTTGTTGTTGTTGTTAATAAGAAAAAGTTTAAAGAATTGAAGAGAAAAATTGTGTTCCTCTACTTAAATCATCAAATGAAGCACTGACTTTAACCAAATGCTCAGTTAAAAACCTTAGCAGTCAAATGTGAACAAGTCTGAGGTTAGGAGGGCTTAAAGCTCTCAAGCAAATCTGTAAGAAGTAGATCAAGGTCCACTTTGTATCAGAGCTGATTTTAGGTGATGTTTAATGAGCAGATGATATGTCTTCTTGAAACAGATTCAAACGCCTTTGAAATGTAAATTTACATTTACTTTCCTCTCCAAGGCTCAGCCTTTATATGTGATTGTGTACTTCACACCCATGTGTCAGGAAGAGGAAGGCAGTCTGACAGCAGAAGGAAGATTCCAGGTCTCTGTGAGATGGGCTGATGCCTTGGGCTGCAGTGGAATGGAGATAAATGTGATGGCACAAAGTCATTCCTTTCAGTTAGACATGTACAACGAGAGTGCCTTGGGGAAAAACACTGGAGTCTGGTGCCCTTCAGATCTTGTACTGTCTGAACCATGTTTAGGTGCTTAGTAATTAAACCTAGGAGGAAAACATCTGGTTTGTTCCCCAATAAAGATGAAAAGTCACCCTGGAAATCCCTCCGGGCAATGAGTATGCAGGCAGGGCCCCAAATCCTATTGTTTCACTTGCAGCATCAGTGGAAGGATGCATTGCAGGGATCTTGTCAACATCCTCCCAAGGGAAACATCCATCCTCAGGGCTCTTATCCTTGCTCAAGGTTTGGGAATGGATGCAGGAATTGATTTGGATTATCTGAGGATGACCCAGAGTCAACTTTTATGTTGGACTTAGATTGCAGTATTAAGATCTGACCCTCAGATTTGGGGTGATATTATCACAGATACACTGGAGAGGTGGAAGTTAAAAGCTTCACTTAGGGATTTTATTATAAGCTATGGTTTCTATTCAGCTCTTACCAGACCATGGCTTTGAGGCATTTAATGACCTTCACCAAGCCATTGATGAACCTGGTACTTTGTTCCCCATTTGGTCTCATTTCTTTGTTTAGTGCCATTTCCCAGTTACTTACAGGTATTGAGGAACAGAATGATCTCATTTTTCAGGTATTGAGCAGTCTAGTCCAGACTAACATCAAAGCATCATAATCTTATTCAATTTAAAACTTCTCTCTCCCTAATCAGACTTGACTCAGGTTCCAAGGTCTGCAGTGGTGATGAGGAATGTGATATATTTTATTACTTCCTCTGATACTTTCCTGCTTCCTCCCTTCACTGCTTCTAGGTATTCTTGCTTTGGGGAGAGAGGAGAACAGATGAGACAGGTAAGGAAGTGAAAAGGTTGTAGGAAACTGGGGTGATTTGACTTTTCTCTTGACTGTTAAATGCTCTCATTTGGGGCCAGTGTCCGAGTGCTGACTTTCTCTTGTGAAGTGTTTACCTCCATTGCTTGAGAATCATTTATAGAGGTCCATCCCACCAGACTCTCTGTTGAGATCACCTTTAGGAAACCTTGCTCCTCCAGGTGTGCTCTTTGGCAGGCCCATATCTGGTCCATGGGGGAAAAAGTACATTCACCTTACTGTCATTGGCAGTACAGCACACTCCCATTCCCACTCTAGCCTCTCCCCTCCTATTCTCTTCAGGGGAAGCTGCAGCCATTCTTTGCCTGTAGAATTTTCCAAGTGACAGTTGGTCACCAAGCTCTGTGCCTTCCAAATTCTAGCTCTCTGCATGGTTCTCAGAAGCTGCCTTCCTTTTAGGTGTGGGAATTGACCCCCTCCCCTCTGCTCTTGGGAGGTAGGGATACTCAAAGTGGGTAAGAGCTAAAGTTTCCAAAAGTGTTCCCAGTATCTTAACATGTCTTCCATAGGTGAAATTTCACCGATTCTTCTGCAAGAAACTTTGAGAAAATAGGAAAAGTCAAATTTAACATCTTATTATACTTTCATATAGATGCATAGTATGTGGTCACTCAATCAACATTAATTCAGTGATTCTTGATGAAGACTCACCAAATATGGAGAGAATATACATAGAGAACTTTTCCTTCCATAATTATTTCTGGCCAGAATGCATGCCACACTTGGCA
>JAQZBX010058569.1:0-18147 GCA_029593785.1 Cabassous unicinctus
TAACTGGGGTCAGGGGACCCTCCATCCAAAGAGAGGAGAGTGTCACTGCATAAAACATCGTGGCTTTTATTTAGCTTTAGAACAAAGAAAATACGTGTAGGCATGTACAAGGGTAATAAATACATGACGGTTTACACATTACTAAAGTCAGCAAGATTTTAGGGTTAATGGTTCAGTTCTCTTTACATTCCTGCATGTAACAGACCTTGTTAATCATTATCTGACATATATTAAATACAGTCGTAGAAGCACAGAATGCTTCTCCACCAGGCTCCTACCAGATCTTATCTTAGTGTCTTGAGACTAGAGATGCCTGTCCCATACATACCAAGGCGGCCTCCTTTCTGTCAGTAGTTATGGCCTTGAATTGAACTACTTCAATTTTCATGCCCTTAAATCATTTTTTCCATGGGGAGATTTTGTTGCCAAAACATAAACCATAGGGCATTAATTAAATATGTTTTGTGAGACACTGAGGTTAAAGGAAATGACCCTCTATATAGTCTGGTTAATGGTCACCCTGATAATGATGTAACTGACTAGTTTTCAAAATCTGTTGACCATTCTGTATATAAAATTTTGAAAGGCAAAAAAAGGTCTCAGGCTAGTTGACCCTTAACTCGACAAAATGGGGTTAATATGGTTTATGAAAATTAATTAGGATTTGTTAGATAGAAAAATTAGTGTGGTGGGTTCACTAGTGTCATCTACTTCTTTACCCTGTGAGTGAATCTGTCACCATGTCCTTCAAAGCCCTTTATGATAAAATTCTGATATTATTATTTAGATGCACATATGAATTACTGAGATTGTTCCCTTTCTTCTCTTCACCACAGCTGCTCTTTCAATTGTTTACTCTGTTTTTTTTTTCCTTCAAGTCACTAATCACTCCTCAACATATATATTCATTTATCAAAGAACTGCCAATAGAAAGCACCAGAAATAAGTTGGCTTTTATAAAAGGGAATTCATTTGGTGTAAAAGACAAAAGTCCAAGACCATGGAAAGTCCAAGTTGAGGCACTATTAGAGGTGCTTTCTCACCAAAGTCACCTACCATTGATCCTGTTATCCAAACATGAGGCAAAGCAAGATGACCACTAATAGCTGCTTACGTCTCAGTCTTCCCCTCTGGGCTCACTGTTTCTCAGATCCCAGCACCCAGAGCTCAGCTGTGAGCAACCAGGAATAGGGCTTGTCTCTTTCTGGGCCTCCTCTATCAGTCTCAGCTGCTTCACTTTCTTCCTGAGTTCAGCTGTATGCTATCAGGCATATAGCAGAGTTCAATTCCTCTTGAGCTGCTCTGTGGGACAAGCCTCTTGGGGACGTCCTGCTTAAGTGATCCTCTAGTCCTCTCTCATATGGAAGATTCAAACATGATGGCTTCCTTTCCCTGTGTCAGTCCTTCTCTGTGTCTCCATTTTTTATCAGGCCCAGCAATAGGGTGGAGACTCAACTTGAGTCATGCTTCACTGATGTAGTTCAATTGAAAGTGTTTCACACCCACAGGAATGGATGATTTCACAAACATAACTTTTCTCTTTTTGTGATTCATAAAATAATGTCAAACTGCCACAACATACTATTTATTTTATTTTTTGGTGCATCTATAAGTCAACATTCCCAACCCTACCACCATAATTAGCATATATTCTTAGGATGTAAGGATCTTTACAGGTTTTTCTTTCATTCTGTTTTCACAACACCTTGAATAGTATATGGTGTTTTGAATTGCTCAAAACATACTTGTTGAATGATTGGCATATATTACCCAAGAATTCTCAAAAGAATTCTCAAACCAAACTCTGCACCAATTTAGAATTAACTTCCATATCACCACCCTGGCCCCTGGTAATCTGTATTCTCATTTCTGCCTCAATGAATTTCAAGACTGGTTTTTAGATGGTCAGCTCAGAATATTGATACAAGCACAAGTGTAATTCTGCTGAATTATAGCTTTACCCAGGGTGCCCTTGCAAGGCATCAATAAGAACAAATCATCCCTTTGGGCAGTAAACTGATCCTCCATTCCCACTAATTAGAAAGAGCTATGTTCTAAAGTTAGAATATGAAGAGTCAGGGTGACATGAATGGCTTGGATGTTTGCCATTGTCCTGGAGGGAAATAGATTAATATGTCAGGGACAAGGAGATATTGGAAGAGGTGTATGGATGGACATTTTTGGAGATCTTTCCAGAGGTGGAGGTCTTTATACCACATGTTAATACAACCAAAGAGCATCTACCATGGAATGGTCACTAAACAGACAAATAAACAAAATGACTCAATGGGTTGGGTTGTCTGGCTTCATTCATCTGCTATCCCTGTATTAGCTCTATGGGTACATGAAAAAAGTGACTATTGGCTGAACTGGAGGCAGGTATGTGCATAAAGCATGAGCTCTAACTTTTCAAATCTAATTTAACTCCAGTTGCTGCCAAATGTCCAAACACAGTCCATTATGGAGCTACCAATATGACAACATCTATCAAGGAGAGAATGGTGGATTGAATTGTGTACCCAACTTTGGACATGTTCTACTTCTTGGTCCACATTCTGGTGGGTTTGGACCAATTGTAAAGAAAATCATTTCAATCTGTTACTTCAGGTAAGATGTGGCCTTACTGAATTAGGTTGGGATTGAATCCTGATTAATGGAGCCTTTTATAGGCCAAGTGAAAATCAAGTGGAGAAAGAAGTCAAGAGAGGCAATTGTGTTCATTACTATGTCAATGAAAAGCCAAGGACCAAGGATCATGAGAAGCCAGCCCCAGAATGCCATGGTTTGCAAAGAAAACATTGCCTTGGTGATGCCTTGATTTTTTTTTTTTTTTTTACATCTCTTAGCCTCAAAACCATGAACCAATAAATTCCCATTTTTAAGTCAACCCATTGTATGCAAATTATTTTAGCAGCATGGAAACTAAAACAGAGAGTAGCCAGCCCATTGGTGAAAGTTAGCTACTATAAAGCCTTTCTACCCTAAGGTGGTTGAAATTCAACTAACTGCAGCCAACACATTGTCAAGGTATGGATTATCTATCTTATCTGCAAGCTTCAGGGAGTACCACCATTTAATGCTGATTGGTTAACACACTTGCATTAGACCAAGAATTCAATACATATCAAAGATGATTTGGCACTGGGAAATGACTGTTCCACTGGTCCTATCATACTCCACATTATAAAGAAATTCCCCACTTAAAGAGTAGATGTAATGCCCTTTAGAAGATACATCTGAGATGTCCTCTTGAAATGGATACCTTGTAATGATGGTGATGCATCCATCATGATGCAATGTATTCCAAAACTCTATGAGCATTATATTGTGTGATGTGTTATTAGGTTGAAAACATGAGTCAAGGAACTATTCACATAACCCACTTCAAAAAATTGCACTTTGTGTCCTAATGTTTATGAGCCATGTGAGTAAAGATCCTTCCTCTCAGAAAGGAAACCCTTTTACCAGGGAACACAGAGAAAGTGCCATTTTTATTAAAGCTATAGTTGTCACCTATCCTTTTTTGATTCCTTGTGTCAAAAGACTTGTGAACAGGAAAAAAAAATCACAAAGATTGCAAGGGTATTGACCCTGATCATGTGGAAGAAGTAGGAGAGCTATTACTCAATGAGTCAGTAAAGAACATGTTGGGTATTAAGATGATTCAATCATCTTTCTGTATTCCTTTGTTCAAATTGATCAATAAATAAACAAATGCAGCAACCATGTCCTGAAAACAGCATATTGATGAGGGTTTCAAATGGCTCAGGTTCTGACCAGAAAAGAAATTAGCCAAAGTGATAGGAATCAAGAGGAGGGAGAAGGTGAATATTAGTGTGGCCTTGAAACCAGCTGCAGCAGTGGGGGCTGTAGATTGTTCCAATAACCTTCATCTTGTTATATTATCAAGGAAAATAGAAAAACTAGAATACCAGAGGCACTGTTTCCAGAAATTATTATAAGAAACAAGTGACTCTCAACTGTGCAAAAGGTGGACTATAATAAATTCGTGTGGTTCTCAGCCCAAATCATTCCTTATTTCTAAATATTGAGTGTGTTAATAGTTGCCAATACCAACTGAGTACCTATTCAGGTTTTGGTATTTGCTGAAGATATCTAATTCATCAGGTTCACACAATTACTTGTGGCAAGCTGCATCTAATAATTTTCAAGTGACATCCCAGAGCCTTACTTCCAAAAGAGATTATAAAATTTCCTTGTTTGAATACATTGACGTTTGACTCATCCCTTAGCCCAATATTAATTCATTAACCCGTTAATAAGTGCTGAGCTTAAGAAAATCACAGGTAAACATTGTCTATAAATCTCCCACTCAGAGTCTGTTTCATGAGGACCTCAATTTAGACAATGTGCTACAGTAACAACAAAAAATCACAAGTCCAACTAAACCCACATCTGAAAGATAAACCATCTATTAAAGAAATGTCAGTTCACTTTACAAATAGAGAAGGGTACTTTCAAACTATTAACTTATTGAAGTGAGATATTCCATCATCACTGCCTAATTAAAATCATTTCTCATTGCTGACCCAGAGAAAATAAGTCATTTCAAAATTAACAGAAAAATTAGACTAAATCCATACAAACCCCATATAAGTAAACAGAAAATGAGAATCAAACATATAATTTTATTAAAAATCTTACAAGATATACATTCATGAAGTGAGGATGTGTTAACACAGTGTTTCAAGCATAATTCATGAACTTGAAGCCAGTATTTCCTAATGCTAAAACACCTTTTAACAAAATTTTAAAAATCAGAAAATATGTAGAAAAAATACAAAAAATGAAAGGTAATTCATGTAGAAAAGAAACTGAAGATTCTTTTTAGAATCTTCATTTTAGAAATGAAGATTCAATTCAAAGGTTCTTAAGTAGACTATTGAAAATTTTTTCTTTGTTATTTTCATAATAAATAAATAAATAAATAAATATTGATTTATTTACTTATCAATATTTATTTATACATAATAATAAGGCATAAATCCATCCAAAGTGTACAATCAATGGTATTTCACATGATCACATAGCCGTGCATTCATCGCTTCACTCATTATTAGAGAATTTTCATTATTCTAATAATAATAATAATAAAACAAAAGCCAGACAAACAAAAAAACTCATCACCTCTCAGACTCACTGTTTTCCTCTACTGCACATGGCTGCTATTCTGTTTATATCTCTCTAGTTTATTCATGTTTATATTTTGTAAAAACAGTCTCATATATGCAATATAAGCATATTGTGACCTTTTCAGGATTTTCAGTTTATAGGATCATGTAATCTTCAATTAGGGAAATTTACTTCTTCCTTTCCAATTTGGTTGACTTTTATATCTATCTCTTGCCTAATTGTTCTAGCTAGAAGTTTCAGTATGATGTTGAATAAGAATGGTAACAATGTTCTTGTGTTACTGATGATAGAGAGAAAACTGCCAGTCTATCACATTGAGTTGGATATTAGTTATGTTTTTCATAGGTACCTTTTATCATCTAGTCTTAGTTTTCTAAGTGCTTTTATCAAGAAGTCATGTTGGATTTTTTCAAATGCTTTTTCTGCATCAGTTGAGATGGCCATGTATTTTTTTTCCCCTTTGTTGTAAAATTGTGATGTATTACAATTATTGGTTTCCTTATGTTGAACCATCCTTGCATACTTTGGATCAACCCCACTTGATCATTATGTATAATTATTTTGATGTGATGGTCGATTCAGTTTGACAGTATTTTGTTGAGGTTGTTTACATCTTCATTTGCAAGGGATATTGGTCTGTAGTTTCTTTCCTTGTGGTATATTTATCTAGGTTTGGTATATAGGTGAAGTTGTCCTCATACAATGAGTTAGGGAGTGTTCCCTCCTCTTCAGTTTTTTGGGAAGATGTTGAGCAGGATAACTGTTAATTCTTTTTTAAATGTTTGGTAAAATTTACCTGTGAATCCATCTGGCCCTGGGCTTTGTTTTTACTGGGAGGATTTGACGACTGATTCAATCTCTTTACTAGTTATTCCTTTGTTGAGCTCTTCTATTTCTTCTTAAGTCAGTGTAGGTAATTTGAGTGTTTCTAAGAATTTGTCCATTTCATCTAAGTTATTCAATTTGTGATATACAATTGTTCACAGTAAACTCATATTCCTTTTCATTTCTGTGTGGCCATTAGTAACATACTCCTTTTCATTTGTGATTTTATTTGTTTGTGTGCTTCTCTTTTTTTAAATTCATCAGTCTATCTTAAATTTTTTATTTTATTTTATTGATATTTTCAAAATATTAACTTTTGGTTTTGTCGATTCTCTTTTTTTATTGTCTATTACAGTTATCTCTTGTAAATTTTGTTATTACCTTCCTTTTGCTAGCTTTAGGCTTAGCTTGTTAGCCTTTTCCTAGAAATTCTAGTTTTGAGGTAAGGTCTCTGAGATTTTTCTGCTTTTGTGATGTAAACATTTAGAGCTATAAATTTCTTTCTCAGTACTGCCTTTCCTGCATCCCATAATTATTGATATATGTGTTTTCATATTCATTCACCTCAAGTTATTTCCTAATTTCCCTTTTGATTTCTTCCTTTACCCATTTGTTTAGTCTACATTGTTTAATTTTCACATATATGTGAATTTCCCATTTTTCACTCTTATATTGAAATCTAATTTCATTCCATTGTCGTTGAAGAATATACTTTATAATATTTCATTTTTTAAACATTTATTGAGACTTTTAAACTTAACATATGATCCATTTGCTCTTGAGGAAAATTTGTATTCTGCTACTGTTGGATGGCATGTTCTATATATGTCTGTTATGTCTATCTGGTTTAGAGTATCATTCAAGTTTTCTATTTCCTTATTGATCATCTGTCTAGATGTCCTATCTATTATGGAAGTGGTATCAAAATCTCCTTGTATTAATATAGAACTATCTATTTCTCCCTTCTATTCTGTCACTATTTGCTTCATATATTTTGGGGGTCTGCTAATAGGTTCATTAATATTTTTTTGTTTTCTTAATGAACTGTCCCCTTTCTAAGTATATAGAGACCCTCTTTTATTGTTGTAACAAGTTTGATTTAAAGTCTGTTTTATCTGATATTAGTACAGCTAGCACAACTCTCCTTTGATTACTATTTGCATTATGTTTTTGAAATTAAGATCTGTGTCTTGTAAACACCATATAATTGAGTCACACTTTTTTATCCATTCTGCCAATCTCTGCCTTTTGACTGAGGAATTTAATCCATTTAACTTAAAGTAACTATTGGTAATGCTGATCTTGTTTTTTTCCATTTTGGTATTTTGTTTTTGTATGTCTTACACCTTTTTTGACCATCAATTCTTCCATTAATGATGACTTCTATATTTATTTCATTTTTGTATTGTCCCAATTTGAGACTCTTTTCATTTCTTTCTGAATGTATTAAATGTATAGTCTTTGTGGTTACCAGGAGGTTAAAATATTTCACCATAAATCTAGAACAATCATATTTGCTTTGATACCAACTTATTTTCAATCACATACACATACATGCTTCTGTACCCCTACATATTCCAACCATTTTTGTATTTGTTACAAATGATATCATTGTATATTATATTTCCAAAATCATTTTTATCATACTTTTTATGCATTTGCATTTTACCACTTGTATGAAGGAAGAAGTGGAGTTCCATAACCAATGATACAATACAATAATACTGGCATTTATAATTACCTATATGGTTATAGTTACTGGAGGTCTTTATTTCTTTATACTGTTTCGATTCATTGTCTGGTAACCTTTCCCTTCAGTTTAAAGAACTTCCTTTAGCAATGCTTGTAGGGCATGTCTAATGGTGTCAAATTGCCCTAGTAATTGTGTTTCTGGGAATGTCTAAATCTTTACCTCATTTTTGAAAGAAAGTCTTTCATGATGTAAAATTCTTGTTTGACAGTTATTTTCTTTGAGCACTTAGCTGTCTTGTACTACTACCTTCTTGCTTCTATGGTTTCTGATGATAAATTGTTATTATTATTGTTGGAACCCCTTGTACATAACTCATAGATTTTCTCTTGCATCCTTCAGAACTCTTTCCTTATCCTTTGCATTGGAGAATTTGATTACTATGTGTCTAGCAATGCTTCCTTTTTAATTTATCCTGTTAGGTGTTCGTTGGGTTTCTTAAATATGGATATTCACATCTCATTTAATTTGAGAAAATTTCTATCATTATTTATTTGAATACTACTTCTGCATCTTTCTCTCTTTCTTCTTGCACTGGGACTCCCATAATGTATTTACTGGTGTCCTTGAGACAGGTGTCCAAATCTATTCATTACTTTAACTTTCTTCTCCTCAGCCTGAATCATTTCAGTGTTCTTATCTTTGCATTCACTGATTCCTTCTCTGCCATCCAATCTGTTTGAATTTTCTAGGGAATTTTTCATTTCAGTTACTGTGTTCTTCAACTGTAGTATTTCTTTGGAGAGATTCCCATATTGTACATTCAATATTTTCCACATATCCTTTAGTTCTTACTCTGTGTTTTCCTTTATCTCCTTGAGCATATGAAGGATCATTATTTTAAAGTATGTGTTCAGTAAGTCCAAAGCCTAGTCTCCATTGTTGATGGATATTGGATTTTTTTCTTGTTTCTTTGGAATAACCATTATTTCCTGTTTCTTTGTCTTATAATTTTTGTCACACACTGTACATTTTAATATTTTAAAGTGTTAATTATGGGATTTATAACCTGGGCTACCCCTAAGTTTATATCCAGATAGTGATGTGACAGAGATTTCCTTGAATGCCAGGAGCTAATCAAAACCAACAAGTCATGAAAAACATAACATTTCAATCTCTTTACAAATTGACTCTGCTTTGGCTGGTGGTCTCCTTCAGAACTTAGACCTCCTATCAAGCAGATCATCCCAAGGCAAATGGGAGTACAGGGATCCTCTCTGTCTTATCTAAGCCTGCATGGTGTTGGAGTCAGGGAGCCTGTTTCTTCTCCTAGGCCTGTGCTCCTAGAGGCTCCAAGAATTCCTCACACAGTCCTCAAGAAATTGAGTGAATGTCCCTCTATCAACTTTGTAACAGAACTCCTCCCCTTCCTGGGTGCCCTTTCAAGTAACTTAATGCAGGTAGGCCTTTGCCCCAGGCGATTTCAAAATAATTGTTTCTCACACTTTCCCAGATTTCTGCACGAGGCTTCCCTGCCTTCAGAACAAACTCTGGGAGTTTATTCTGTGTAAATTACATGTATATTCTGTAAACAATGTTCTTCTTGCCCCCATCCCTCAATAAATAAATTTTGAATAATGCTAAATAAGTAATGACAATTAGTATAAAATAACATAGCAAAAATATCATATAAATTTAAGCAAGAAAATTATTATTATTTCCTATTCAGCCACAATTTCTTCCCATCCGAATTTTTTTTTTGGAGGTACCAGGGACTGGGTATTGAACCCAAGACCTCATATATGGGTAGCCGGTGTTCAAACACTGAGCTACATTTGCTTCCATGAGTTGGCTTTCTTATTTACTCTGTATGTATTTTTTAATTTTGTTTTTTCAAAAGGTGCTGGGAACTGAACAAGGGTCCTCCCATGTGGGTGGCAGTTGCTCAACCACTTGAGCCATATCCACTCCCCATCCACTCTGAATTTTAAATTATTTCTTGTGACCCATATTACTTTGACACTTTTTGACTTATATTGAAGTTATTTGTAATTCTTTCAATAAAAATTGAATGTGCCAGGATTGCTATCTTAATGAAGTGTTAAAAGTTTATCTCACTATTTTCTTTTCATTTCACTCCTCTTTATTTCTTTACTGAATTCGCAATGCCTGTCACAGTTGTGAATAAAAAGAGAAACAAGAAAAAGTAAAAAAAAAATTAATTATACCATTTAAAATGGATGATATTAAATAAAATAATTTATATAATTTTTAAATTTCATCTATTAATGATATGAAACAAGGTTTTCCTCACTTAAACAATTATTAATTAAAATAAAAATAATTATGTTATATTAAGAAAAAGATGTGGTGATATACTTAAAATCTTTGAAATCTTAGCTTAGCACTATGATACAACATTCAAAGACTTGTGCAAATTTATAATTTTACATTTTTATATGTATGAAACAGATTTTTAAAAAGATGCTACACTCAGATTCATTGTCCTAATGTAAGATGGATGCCAGTTTGAATGGATCCTAGAAGAGGAAAACAGGAAAGACCTATTCATGAAATCAAAGTTTGGTGCAAGCAGTCCTGATATTTGAGCCACAGGACCTAGAAGACCTGTGTTATTAAGATATCTTGGAAGATATGTCGAGTTTATGGAACATTTATGGAAAACTTAATAGGAGAATCACAACATAGACCTCTTAGTTTGGAGAAAAGATATGTTCTCTGCAGCAAAGAAGTATAAACCTTGGTGTGCTTTGAACCCTGCTAGAGACAGAGTCCTGATAAAGAGTCATTAACTGAATATGAGGTTATAACTGGCCCTCAGAGCTGAAATATATCAGGCTAACAAAGTATACATCCCAAGGCCCAGGAGCAATCCATTTTAATATGAAATGTTGCATCTGGATTCAAGCATGAGTTAGACCACAGAACAGAGTAAGCTGTATAAACAAATGGCCAGACTTCCATGTAATCTAACTCCTTTTGTTGTTATGTCTGCCTCAACTTATACTTGTGGTTACATGTGGTTTCCTTTATGACCAGCTGGCAGAGGAGGAAAAAGGCCTAGGAAAGAGATTCTTTGATGGTCATCTTGTTATGGTGGTACAGGCAAAAATGTAATGCTGCTAAATTATAGTTCCACCCAGGGGCCCTTGGAAAGTCATCAAGAAGGGGAAATATTCTCTTTAGGCTGATATTTCTACATGTGTCTGCCTGGTTGGTTTTCTCAATGAAAATTATGGTTTCCTTCTTTTTCCAGGAAATCTTAAAGGTTTCAAACACTCTACAAAAGTTAGATGTAATATTTTTCATTAACTAGTGAGCAGTAATCAAAACATACTTTTCTACATATTTTACACGTTTAAATTTTCTTCTATGTGATGATGTATTAATGCTTGGAACAAATAACTCTCTGGCATACTGAGATTTAACATTCTGTGTCCTCCTGATTTACATTGGAACTTATGGAATTTGATTAAAGTATGGCAGGAAATTTTGGAAATCCATTCATAAAACTTCTAAGAATCAGAACTTCATGATTTAGAGATTAATATTTTATACAAAACCATAGTTTCTTTTTCTATGTCACTTATGTATGATTATATTTTAATAAATTATAATCAATTTGCCATAGAAGATGTAGTTTGTAACAGTTCTTCACATTTTTTCAGAAATGTTATTAGTTTATTTCTGAGGCTATAAATTAAAAGGTTTAATAAAGGAATCATTATTGAAAAAATATTGCCACTGGTATCATTATCCCCTTTTTCAAATGGTGGAATATGCATGAGAAGACAATTATAGAATACAGAAACAGAGAAAAATTTGGAAGCACAGGTAGAAAAGATTTTATGTACCCCCTCTTTTAATTTCATTATGAAAATTGTGAAAATTTTGCAGCGATAAGAGATCAAGACAATGGTAATGATGAAGATTTGAACTGGCATTGTTAAATTATCTATCATTTATTCATTGATATAAGGTTCAGTACAGGAGAGTCCATTCAAGGGAAGAATGTCACAAAAATGTCATCAATTTGACCAGACCTGAAGGAAATTAAACTTAATAGAAGCACCATTAATCATGTAATGAAGGCTACTAGCTACAATGGTCTCTATAGTCATCTGAATGCAGAGTTTCTTCAACATCCTAGTGTGGTTCTGCAGTGGGCTGCATTTTACTACATACCAGTCATAGGTCATTGCCACCAAAAGAAAGCAGTCCACAATTCCAGCAAGGAGAGAAAATAAAATTGTGTCATACACTCTTAAGAGAAATCATTTTGTCCTCAGAAAGAAATTATACAACATTCTGTGAGTAATAAGCACAGGAAGATCAAGAATCCATCAGAGCTAAGTTGCCCAGAAAAATGTGCATTGGCATGTGAGAAAGACACTTCATAATGATCAATGCCACCAAAGATTTTCCATCATTGTGATCATATAGAAAGCCGAGAACACCACAAACAGAATGGGCTTAAGGTCAGGTGACTCATTTATGTGGTAAGGAAAATCAGCTGTCAAGGAATGATTTTCATTAGCCATTCCTAACTTCTCTGCTGAGACAGAAATTGAAGAGAAGTGAGATTGAAAGTAGAGTGTGTCTAATTTACCCAGATACAAAAGGATACAAAAGGAAAGAACATCTTAAATCATCTTATTCTTTCCCTGTAAATTAATACACATGTGGTGGGTCAGGTCATGGGAGAGGAAATGTATCACAGATTGTGCACAAAGTTCTCTCCTCTGTGTGTCTATGGAGCTCTCTCTCTTCCTGTGTGTCTTTTTGAGTGAGTTTCCATTTATCTCATCCCACCAAGGGAGTGGGGACTCAACCCTGATTCAGGCCCTACTGATGTGGTTGAATCAAAGCCTTAATCTTTTATCAAGTAAACTTAAAACATTTGAATTTAATACAATAAAAGGGTATCACACGCAGTTTACAAACAATTTTTCCTCTTTTTGGGGGGTTTATAAATGATATCAAATTGCCACATTAACTATAGTCTATATATAATATTATTTGTATTTTCCCCATGTATCTCCATATTTTTTACACCTTGCAATAAAGGAACATTCTTGTATTTATACTATTGACCATAATCATCATCTACCACTGAAATCACTGTTATATAGTCCCTAGATTATCCTCTAGCTTTTTAAATTTACCTTATCCACCCTAGAATACCCCTTTCAGCCACAATCACAGTTATAAATCAGTAGTGTTGATTAAACTCACTATAATAGTTTAACATCAACATTAACCATTTCCCCATATTTAAAATCCCTCTTATTGAACATTCTACATATATTCAGCATCAGCTCCCCCTTCTCAACACACATTCAATTTCCTAGTTAATTATACTTTATAGTTTAACTCTAAGAGTTTACTCATTGTATTAATGAGATCATACAACAATTGTCCCTTTGTGCCTGGCTTATTTCACTCAGAATAGTGTTTTCATGGTTCATCCATGTCCCAATTTCATTTCTTCCTACAGCAGCATAGTATTCCATCATAAGTAGGTACCACATTTTGTTTATCCACTCTTCAGTTCATGGACACTTGCGTTGTTTCCATCTTTCGGCAACTGTGAATAATGTCACTATGAATGTTGGTGCACAAATGTCTTTTTGCATCCCTGTTTTCAGTTCTTCTGGATATATTCCTAGTAGAGGGATTTCCAGATCATATGGCAGTTCTATATATAGCTTTCCCAAGAAATGCCAAACTGTCTTCCACAGAGGTTTCACCATTCTACATTCCCACTGAAAGTGAAGGAGTGATCCTATTTCTCCCCATCCTTTCATGCTTCCTTAATTTTCCTCTATTCAGTAATGGCCAATCTATTAAGTGGTAAGTTATATCTTATAGTTTTTATTTACATTTCCCTGTAGTTAGTGATACTATATCATTTTTCATGTGCTTTTTGGTCAGTTATATTTCCTCTTTTGAAAAATGTCTATTTAAATCTTTTTCTCCTTTTTAATTGGATTAGTTGCCTTTTATCATTTAATTTTATGGTCTCTGTGTAGAGCATGGAAATCAATCTCTTATTGGGTATGTGGGTTCCAAATATTTTCTCCCATTGAGTAGGCTGCCTTTTCACCTTCTTGACAAAATTCGTTGATGCACAAAAGGTATGAGAAGGTCCCATTTATCCATTTCTTCTTTCATGGCTTGTGCTTAGGGTGTAAGGTTTAAGAAAACACCAACTACATCCAGTTCTTGAAGATGTTTCCCTACATTTTCTACTGGGACTTCTGTGTTTTTTGGTTCTAACTTTTATATTTAGGTCTTTTAATATATTTTGAGTTAATTTTTGTATAAGGTGTGAAATAGGGGTCCTCTTTCTTATTTTGGACATGGATATACAGTTCTCCCAGCACCATTTATTGAATAGGCTGTTCTGTCTCCACTGGTTGGCCTGACAGCCTTATAAACAATCAATTGACCATAGATGTTAGAGTCTGATTTTGAGCAATCATTTCAGTTCCATTGATGTATATGTCTATCTTTACAACAGTACCATGCTGTTTTGACCATTGTAAACAACTAATATGCTTTTAAATCAAGAAATGAGGGTCTTCCAAATTCATTCTTCCTTTTCAAGATTTTTCTGGCTATTAAGGACCCCTTACCCTTCCAAATACATTTGATGAATGGCTTTTGTATTTTTTAAAAATAGGCTTTTGGAATTTTTATTGGGATTGCATTGAATCTGTAAATCCATTTGGGTAGAATTGACATTTCAACAATATTTAGTCTTCCAATTCATGAACATGGAATGTCCTTCCACTTATTTGGGTCATGTTTGATTTCTTTTAGCAATGCATTGTAGTGTTCTGAACACAAATCCTTTATTTCTTTGGTTAAGTTTATTCCTAAATATTTTATTCTTTTTATCACTATTGGAAATGGAAATTTTTATTCTGACTTCCCACTCAGATTGCTCATTACTGGTGTATGGAAACAGTACTGATTTTTGCATATTAACCTTGTATCCTGCTGCTCTGCTGAAATCATTTTATTAGCTCTAGTAACTTTACTGTAGATTTTTCATGACTTTATTGGTAAAGGATCATGTCATCTGCAAATGGAGAAAGTTTTATTTCTTTCTTTCTAATTTGGATGCCTGTTATTTATTTTTCCTGCCTTTTTGGTCTTATCTAGAACTTCTAGCACTATATTGAGCAATGGTGGTAATAGTGGGCATCCTTGTCTTGTTCCTGATCTCATGGGAACACTTTCCATCTTTCACCATTGAGTACAATGTTAAGATGAGTTTTCCATATATGCCATTTATCATTTGAGAAAGTTTCCTTCAATTCCTAACTTTTGGAGTGTTTTTATCAAGAAAGTATGCTGTATTTGTCAAATTTCTTTTGTGCATCAATATAGCTGATCATGTAAAATTTCTCCTTGATTAATATAATGTATTACTGTGATTAATTTTCTTACATTTTATCACGCTTGCATGCCTGGGATGAAACCCACTGGCTCATAATGAATAATTCATTTAATGTGCTGTTGGATTTGATTAGCATATATTTTGTTGAGGACTTATATTCACTAGGGAAATGGATCTGTAATTTTCTTTTTTCATAATATCTTTATCTGGGCTTGGTATTAGAGGGGTATTGGATTCATAGAATGAGTTTCGTAGCATTTCCTTCTTTTCAAAAATTTGAAAGACTTAAAGTAAGAATGTATTAAAACTTTTTTGAATGATTGGTATTTTTTATTTTATTATTTTTTAATTTTTCTTTGAATTGGAAAAATTTACGTGTGAAGCCATCTGTTCTTGGGCTTTTAATCTTTGGGATGTTGTTGATGATTGTTTAAATTTCTTAACTTGTGATTGTGTGTTGAGGTCTTGTCTTTCTCCTAGGGTCTGTGTAGGTTGTTCATGTGTTTCTAGGAATTTGTCAATTTCATCTACATTGTACAGTTCGTTCGTGTACAGTTGTTCATAGTATCTTCTTATGAGCTCTTTTATTTCTGTATGGTCAATAGTAATGTTCCTCTTCTCATTTCTGATTTTATCTATTGCTTCTTCTCGCTTTTTTCCCTATGTCAGTCTAGATAAGTTGTTTCCATGTTGTTCATCTTCTCAAATACCTAATTTTTGGTTTTGTTAATTCTCTTGATTTTATTTTCTCAATTTTTCTTATTTCTGTTCTGATATGTATTATTTTGTTTGTTCTGATTATTTTGGGAATAGTTTCCTGTTGTTTCTCTGGTTTCTTTAGCTGTGTAGTTAAGTCACTGATTTTAGCTTTTTTTTCTTTTTTTAATGTAAGCATAGAGGAGCTGTAAATTTCCATCTCAGCACTGTTTTTGCCGCATCCCATAGTATTGATATTTTGTGGTCTCCTTTTCATTTGTTCCAACATATTTACTGATTTCTCTTGCAATTTCTTCTTTGATCCACTGATTATTTAAGAGTGGTTTAATCCATATATTTGTGAATTTTTCATTTTTTCTGTATTTTGTTGATTCCAACTTCTTTCTATTATGATCAGAAAAAGTGCTGTGTATAATTTCAAACTTTGTAAATTTTTTGAGATCTGAGATCTGTTTGGCATCCCAACATATGACCTATCCTGGAGAAAGATTCAAAAGCATTTGACAAGAATGTATACCCTGCTCTTTGAAGTACAATGTTCTATATATGTCTATTAGATTGTGTTCATTTATCATATTTTTCAAGCTCTTTGTATTCTTATTGATCCTCTGCCCAGTTGTTCTATCCAAATATGAGACTGTTTTAATTGAAGTGTCCAACTATTACTGTGAAGACATCTATTTCTCCCTTTAGTTCTGCCAATGTTTGCCTTATGTATTTTGGGGCTCCCTAGAGAGTGTACATAAATATATATATATACATACACATTAATGGCTATCTCTTCCTGGTATAGTGCCCCTTTTATTAATATATACAGTCTTTCCTTTTCTCTAATAACATTTTTGCTTTTAAAGTCTATTTTATCTGATATAAGCATACTTACTCCTGTTTTTTTAAATATTTATTTATTTTGGTTATTGCATGCATGGAATACTTTTTTCCAGTCTCTCACTTTCAATGTATTTGTATCCTTGGGTCCAAATATAGTGTCTTATGACAGCATATAAATGTCTCTTTTTTTAATCCACTTTTCCTGTCTGTGTCTTTTGATTGGGGAGCTTAATCCATTTAGATTCAATGTTATTACTGTAACAGCAGTTCTTACTTCACCCATTTTGACCTTTAGGTTTTATATGTCATATCTTATTTTCACCAGATGTTTTACTCTTTTATTTACTTTTATTGATAATCTACTTTTATAGACTCCCTTGAACAGGGTCTCAGGGAAGTAAATGATGGCAAAAGATGTCCAAACATATGTATCCATAGTTTCCCGGAAGAAGAGGAGGGAAAAGAGGCAGTATGAATATTTGAGGAAATAATGGCAGAAAATTTCGCAACTCTTTTGAAGGACATATATATCTGTGTCCAAGAAGCACAACATACTTCAATCTGAAAAAATTTGTGCACACCTATTCTGAGACTATATAAATCAAAATGCCAAATACAAAAGATAAAGAATGAATTATGAGATCAGCAAGAGAAAAGCAATTCATCACATGCCAGGGTTATACATTAAGATTAAGTGCTGATTTCTCATCAAAAAAAGAGGAGGCAAAAAGGCAGTGGTATGATGTATTTAAGATACTGAAAGAGAAAAATTGCCAGCCAAGAATCTTATATCTGGCAAGATTGTTTTTCCAGAGGTTATGCTTAGGCACATCTCACAAGGATCTCATTGACTGCCTGCTGCAGTAAACAGTGCCTTATGTAGGAGATATCCTGAGGATTCTAAAGAAATCTAGACACTATAGGCAAGGCAGACAATATCAGGAATTTGGCACCCCATCAGTGGGCCTTACTTTGGAAGATATGGTCCTCAATGTAACAGAGTTAGTCTCATTTATAATTTCCCTGCAAAGGGCTCTCTGCCTCCCTTTTTTGTACCCATAACTCAGCATTATACTATTAACTATATGTCCCAGAGACTTAACTCTTTGGTTTGTCCTTATGCCATTTGAGCGATGGATCTCAGCAGAGTTGCAACACCTACTCTCCAGTTCATTGGACTCACCCAGGATAACTAACCAAAGGGTGATGATGGACAACACCCATTCCAAAATTCAGAGTATCTACAACTGCAAGCAAAACAGTTCCACCCATCTGCCCCTTGGGAATCAAGTCCCCTCTCAATCAGAAACAGAGTGGGTATCACCATATAAAACTTCTCAAGATTGAAGAATGAACAAACATAAGGGAAAAATGCAACTGTGGACTAAATTAGACATTATTCTACCAATGGAGGAACTTGTAACATTTTTATAAAGGCAGTGATCACCATAGGTTCTGAGGGGAAAGAGAGGGAAAAATAACAACACAAGGCATTTTGGGG
>JAQZBX010058570.1:0-17709 GCA_029593785.1 Cabassous unicinctus
ATACAGCTCTGTGCCCTTCAGTCTAAAGGCATGTTTTCTCTGATTTACTCGCTTGATGGCCTCAACCAAATCTGTGATTTCAAATACCAAAAATACTCCAGTGCCTTCTATCTTTTAAAGCAACCACTAAAAATATTTATTGGACATCGACTATGTACCAGACACAGGCCTGGGCTCCTGGGTTACCCTAGTAAACACAAGAGACAAAAGTCCTGTGTTGTGACTGACGATCTTTTCTAGTGGCGTGTCTATTTTAGATTTCTCTTTTGCGCTCCAGACCCAAGCATTCTACGGGAACTATGCACTGGACACTTGGAGCCAAACTGCGATGGTCAGTTCTCAACTTACTCCTGTGCCACCTCTACCCCCTTCCTCACTGCTCTCCCACTGTCGCAGGCCAGAGACCTAAGCCACCTCCCCTGGCCTTCGTTAAAGCCACTGCCTTGGTCTTTTCATGGCCACCCTTTCTTGTCAATGTCCAGTGGTTATTTCCTTAGTATCAGCTCTCAGCACTGTCACCGAGTAATGACACCTTTGCGCCTGCTTTTTCTTTCTCCAGGATGCCCTTGAGCCCATTCCTTCCATTGCCATGGAATACTCTTTCTAAAATGCAAATCTCACCCTGTCTCTGATTAACGATGCTGAAGGGCTTCCCTCAGCTTTCTGGATAAACACTTCCAAGCACAAGGCTCCCGGTCACCTCTCCCGTCCTCCTGGATTTCCTCTCTTTCTCCAGCCTCTCCTCACTGCCCCTCTATCCCCAGGCCCCCTCCTTGGCAGCACGTGCCATCGCTGCCCTGTCCTGTCTCCATTCTCTTCTTGATTTCTTTGTTTCCTCTATTTCAACAAAGGTCCCGGAAGGAAATATGGTATCTGCCTCAACTCTGACTTCCCAGGCTCTAGCCCAGAACACAGTAATCACTCGATCTGTGTTTGATGAATGAATGAATGGAAAATGATTTATTGGTCTGCATACTCAAAGCACTTTAGACCATACCTCAGCTACTGCAGCTTAGAGATGGATTTCAGTTCGTTAAAATTTTGGAGAAGCAGAAAGAGTTTTCTTCCTTCCAAAGGATGTTTCTTTTTTGTTTGCTTTTGCTATCTTTTCTCTAATACTTGATATGTATATTTGATAATAGTCAAGTTCTACCTGATTCTTCACTAGAATACATAGCTAAAGGTAAAACCATAGACATAGTCTCCGAAAAGATCTGTATTTGGACACTGGTTCTGCCACTTCTTTACTGAGCACTTTGGATGAGTAATGTATTTCTTGGAGCCTTAATTTATATAAAATGGGTAAAATTAAATAAGATAGTATGCAAAGCTGCTAGCACATATCACACACTTGTTTGGATTGAATGGTGTCCCCCGGAAAAAAAACATGTTGCAGTCCTAAGCCCTGGTCCCGTAGATGTGGACTTAGTGGTAAGTAGGACCTTTGAAGATGATGTTTGTTAACATGAGGCCAAACTGGACCGGGGTGGGTCTTGATCCAGTATGACTGGCGTCCTTATAAGGGGAGGAAGTTTGGTTACAGAGAGAGAGGTGGCCATGCGGCAGAGGTGGGGCTGGGTGATGCTGCCGCGGCGGCCAGGGAGTGCCAGCCGCCCGCCAGAAGCCCCTTAGGAGGAAGCGCGGCTGTGCTGATGTCCTGAACTTGGACTCTCGCCTCCAGAACCCTGAGACCACGTGTTTCTGCTGTTTAAGACTACCAGGCCGGGGTAGTTTGCTACAGCAGCCTTGGCAAACTAAAACCCACAATGGCTGTTAGCTGCCTTTCTTTCTCTCTGCTCACCCTTCCCCTTTAAGAGTCATTCTTTGCCTGGAATACAGTGCCCTCCCATCTCTTCTGTCCAAATTCTCTTATTTTTTAAGGTCCAACTTTCCTCCTAACCTTCTCTGTGAAACTGTCCCTAATTAGCCTTCAGCCAGAAATAACTGTCCTGTTGTTTGTCCTCCTGTGGCTCTATGAATATTCATTTTGCTCAACAAATCTATGCTGAGTGCCTGCCATGTGCTGGCAAACAACACAGGTGGGTAAATGGTCTAACGGAGTCCATGTTATAGTGGGTGAAGAGAAACACAACCTAAGTATGAAGACAACACAAGGTCGGATCAATACAATGCTGTAAAGGGAAAACGGGATAGGATAGAGAGGAACTGGGATGGGGGAGCCGGAAAGTGGCGGCAGTATGCAGAGAGCCGGGAAGGCACCTGCAGGCAGGCACCTGAGAAGGCTCTGCCCAGGGACAAAGTGTGGCCTTTTTGAGAAGAAGAAAAGGGGCACTGTGCTGAATTCCAGCTGGCTAAGGAGAGTGGGTGAGGTGAGGTTGGTGAAGGAGGCTGGGTTCAGACCGTGAGGGTCAGGGGAGAAGAGTTTGGTTACTCTAAGCACCTTTGAAGGTGTTCAGCAGGGGCACAACGGTGTAATTGTTTTGCCGCCTCTGGCTGCTGCGTCTCATCTCTCACCAGAGCTCTGATTTGCACTCGATTCTGGTGAACACAGGCGTCTTCCCGTTAAGCTGTGGTCTGTGAGAGCAGTGCCCATGCTTGATTCTGGTTTCCATCAGTGCTAGCGCTCCCCAATAAATACCTGTTAAACTGAATGGTAACATCCTGCAGCCTCCTCCTTCCTGGTCTGCACTGTAATAATTCTCATTGCAATAATGCTAATCTTTATAGGAAACTTGCAGTTGCCAACCACTCTGAACAGCACTTTTTTTTTGTCCTATTTGAATTCCTCTCAGACCTTCCTGCTATTGTCGGGCTGTCATCTGACTTCCTGTCCCCCAGCCAGGTCTACTCCCTACCCTGCAGCCTGAATTTTTATAGTCCTCCTTCTGCAGGGGCTCTGTGGCTGAGGTGCTACACGGTGGTTCAGGATCGAATGCTAAGAGGAAGTGTGACCGCACCTCGTGAGCACAGCGACCTTAGTCTAATGCCGGTTCTATTAGCATTGCTAGCATGCATGCTTTTATTTAAGCCCCAGAGCAACATTGCAAGGAAAGCCTTTTCAGATCCAAGGCCGATGTTCTGCTGGTCCATACAAATACGGCTGTTCTGGCTGTTAAATGGCTGTTCTGGCTGTTAAATGCTGCATATTTTCTCGCTGGTCGCCCAATTAGTCCCTGCCCCAGCCCTCTGAAGCCCACCCCACCCCACCCCAAACATGCCCCTGCAGCCTGACCGCCCTGGCTCTTCCTCCAGGCCTCCTCTTTGGCCTCCCATCCCCATGAGCCACCAGCTAAAGGGTTAATGGCGGGCTCAGCAGGGGCCTTCCAGGATCCTACAGCCTTTCCTGCATGGCTCCCCAGCCCTGGCGTGCTCACTAGTTGGGTCACGCAGGCTGCCAAATGTTGTGTTACTCCAGATTATACTTATTTTACCAATGGGTAAACTGAGGCGCAGTTGAGTCAGGCTAGGTTAGGGAACAAAGAGACGACTCTGGGACCTGGCAGAAAAACACGTTCGTGAACACGTGGCCATGGACACCCCCACAAGACCGCTGCTGAAGAACCTATGAGAATCCCCATTCAGAGCCGGATGTTATCCGGGTTCAAAGGAAAGCCCCGGATGTTCTCAAGGGGCCTAATCATTGGGCCCTCCTGGGGGATTGACAGGTGGGGTAACCAATCAAAACAGCAAAACCACTGGGCTTCCTCCCCCGACATTAGCAAAGGGGCGGAATAATTAGTGGTTTAAAATGCAAGCGCGGGCACCAAGCCTGGTCTGTTTTGCCCTTTCTCTCCCAGCCCGGCTTAGCACACAAGTAACCTGGGGACTTGAAATTTGTAATAGGGACTTGTAGTCTATAAATCGGCCCTTTTTGCCCTTTTTTGCCCTTTGTCCTCTCTCTGCCTGGGCCAGCCTGCAAGTATACCTGGGACCCATAATCTGTTATTTTCTCCCATTTCTCTTCTCTCCTTGTCTTAGTAAACCACTGGCCTAACTAAACTGGCATGTACTTAAATTCTTTTTTTTTGTAATGTAGCCAAGAACCTAGAGAAAAACCAGCAACACAGAGGGGATAAATAAATTCACTAATCTCGTAAATGGAAATTCTAAGAAGTCAAACTTCTGATTCCAATGTCCAGATTTATTCCCTTGCCCTGAGCTTCTCCTTAAACACTCATCACAAAAACTAACAAAAGCCCCCTTTGGCTCCTTGAACTCTGTAGACAGCCGTTTAGACACCAGCAGAGTCACAGTTTCTGATCAGGTCAGGCGGTATCAAAGAAGCCAGAGTGGGTCGGTACCTTGCCTGCCTGCCTGGCCGCATCCCATCTCTGTCGGCGAAAGTCCTTTAAACCATGTTTGTCAACTGTCTGTCTGCCCTGCTTCCAGGCACTGAGGTCTACCACCCTGAGCACCGGGATAGTCTCTGACATGCACACCGCCTACAGCCAACCTGTTAGTACTTGTGAGTCCTGTCTCTAGTTTATGAACATAGGCGCAAAAACGTGGTAATGCGTGCGTCTTACATGTGGATGCTAAACAGAACGAGAATAATGTGGAGGACAGGGCCTACACTGACAGTGAAATCCACAGCTGGGAATTGAAACAGATCTCTCTCAAACTGAAGACACATGTCTGGACTTAAAGTGTAGAAAGCGAAGGTGGTGTCTTCTTGAATGTGTACAGTTATTTCTTAATTGTGCATTGCTAGGCTTCAGAAACCCCCTTGGCTTTCATTGAAATGTAAACATTTTAAAAGTGCCTTATTAATTCTAAAGTCTTTAAAATAGGTTTTAGTTAAAGATTTAGCAGTTATATCCTTGGCCTAAGACCCAATTACACAATTAGTGAAAATTTTAAATAATAGAACCAGCACATATAATTTCATAATTGTGACACATAACAATAATGTAGAATTTACGTTGGCAAATGGTGCTAATGAGGGAGGATTGCATGTCAGTCTTTCATGAGCACAAACATCTCCCCCCATCCAGCAGTTACTGCTCAAAAATACGGTTTCACCAAACAAGACTGATTGTGAATTCCAGACTCACAGAACACATCTGGAAAATTGTAGCTTTTTTTCTCTCCTATGTAACTAGATTCTCATCTCTCTCATTCAAAAGGCAATCCCTCTCTTTCTGAGGTCTTGACGCATTCTTACAAGGAAGCCCATTTTTAAAGGTGAGCTCTGCTGAAAACCCCTTGCTGAACATGCCACCCTGTTGCTACTGGAGCGGCTCAAGGCATCTCCTGAGGACGCTGCTGTCCAAGAGGGCCTGGCTCTCCAGCCAGCCACCTGATTTGTACTACTGCACTCACGACACTTAGTTCAGGTGCATAACCCTGCATCTGCATCTTTATCTTCCCATTTTAAAAGGGGGAAAGATGGCATTTGACTAATGAGAAATTCATGTTCTAATCACTTGCAGCTATTTGGGGGTATCTTTCTGTATATTATGTCCAACTATCAGAGGGCTAAGAAGAAACCATTCATTTATTAGTTCAACCTTTTATTGTATTTATCACTAAATGTTTAGAGCTTCTTGGGGAAGAGATTTTTTTTCTTACTTATCCTTACATATCAAACCCTCAGCCTAGCTGCTGGCATAAGGGAGGCCCTCGACGTTAACTGATTGTTGTTGTTTTTTTTTTTTAACTGATTGTTTTTAATGAATATCCCAGATATTACGTGCCCCAGTATTGCACAGAACAAAGAGCTACTCTATACCTGGTTGTGGCCCTCAAGAAACTTATAATTTTTGTGTAAGTTAACGAAAACATGAGTTAAATTGTCCTAGCTGACAGCATTGCCCTATGTCATGAAACATTTTTGAGTGAAGAACCAGATCAGTGGAAGAGCTTACAAGTGCCATGTATTAAGGAGGAGAAAGGCCCCCGAGCCAAGGCCAAGGTGGGGGAGGCCGGCCGGTCTCTGCAAGCAGCCCGGGGCCACCAGATCACTCGGCAGGGGCAGCAGTTCTCGGAGCCTGCGTGGTTCCTGCTCCTGCAGAGCCCTGGTTTGGGCCTCACCATTTGTTGAATCAAGTAGGAAATATCCCCAAACATATCTCAGCAAACGAACACTGAAGAATCTGAAAATGCCCCCCCAAAGTTAGAGAAACATCTAAACGGCTCGGGCATTTCCCCCTAGTCATCGCTATGTGGTTTGTTTTCCCTCAGTCACCATCCTTTGGGTAATGGGAGAAGCCCAAGGGCTTAGTGATGGTCAGAGGCCACCGAGAGCACAGGTTGGAGGATTTACACTTTTATACCGTTTCTCTACTCTTCTGGTTTCCCTTTCATTATTTTCACTTTCCGGTATGATCCCTCCTTTTCCTATCTCATTTTCTTCTTCTAATAAACGCTATCTCAAAATTCTCTTATCCAAAATGAGGTCTGCCTGCCAGAAGAAAATACATTCCCTAAATACCTTGATCCACCCACGTCGCACTTGGCAATATCCTAAGAGGTGCTTTCCCTTATTCAGCTTCTCAGACATGGGCTACGTGAACCGCTTGGTTAGGGTCTGAAGGCAGGGCGAGGGGCCTGAGGCTCCGGAACAGTTCAGACTCTTGAGCCTATCACCGGACAGATGCAGAAGTAGATTTCCTAAGATTCTAACTCTCAGAAACAATACATTATTTATAATGTATGTTTTAACGGATATTGTTATAAATATTCTTTATTGACATGGTAAAAACGGAGTTTAAAAATACACAGAGAGAGAACCATTCCTCAAATTTGTTATATTCTTGCTTTTCCCATTTCACCAAAAGGCAGGAGGCATTTCCTTAAGATCCCAAGGTATAAGGAAGATCTACTTAAGCAGTGTAGAGAATTTAGATGAGTTGTTTTGTGAACAAATATGAGGAACTACTTTGGTTTCTTTTGCATAAACCCTTGAGGGTAAAAGCTACATGAATTATTAAGATGTTAAAATTACTTCCCAAGCCCTATTGATAAACAAGTATCTAAATCAACTTGGTAAATGAAGCGATTTTTAAGAAGCAAAAATAAACGTTGCAGGAAAATGTCTGGAAGGTTTCCTACTAAACTGTTAAGAGTAGTTTACTTCTGGGATAAAGAGAGAAAAATACAGTTTGTGAGCTGCAGCCACGCTTCAGTTTTCAATGTGCTCTAAGATCTTATCTCTCTCTCAGAGGATCAGAATTACAAAGCCATATTCTCCACAGAGCTTGGAGTAACAGATTTTCTGAATTGGGTTCAATAGCAACAGTCTTGTAGAAGTTTTCCAAAAAGGTTATTTTGGGAAATGAGCAATCTTTCATGGGAATGGCTTTTTGTTTCCAGCAGACCTAAGCTCACACACTTATCCTTCTCCTGATTGTTGAAATTCCAGAATGGAGCCTGTTCTCTTGGAAGTGCACTGTTGGATGAGAATGAGACGTTTCTTGCTGGAATAAACTGTGAGCTCTTGTCCCTCCTGTTTTGTTTCTAGAGAGAGCACTGGCAGGATGGGCAGAAACATGGAAAAGTACATAGATACTTAAAAATTCAGGTGAACCAGTACTGGGTAAAATGCAGGTTTTTAATGTTACGGCTAAAGATGGGCCAAGATTGTCACAGCAGTGTTCTCTTAAGGTTGAAAAAAAAAATCACCTGGGGATTTCCTCATTGAGAAATCCAAAGGCTTTGACTTGTATGTTATTTATAGCCTCTCTGCAGGCAACTGATGCTGTTGAACTCTGACCGTGAAATGTTCAAGGCGCGCTCCACTTCCTGGTTCTTCTGCCTCTTCAGCGTCTTTTTTTCTTTCCATTTATTTTACTGGTCTTTTTTCTTCTTATAAAACAGGGGATTCCCCCAGTTCTGTCTCTGGTTTTCTCTTCTCTCTTTATACTCTCTCCCTTCTCCCACCTCTCTCTAAGCGGAAGGCTTCACTGTCCTTGTGGGTAGTCACCCTGGCAGCTTTTATTTAATGAGAACGCAAACTGTGCTAGACACTGTTTATATATCCCGTCGCTCTCACAGCAATCCTGAGGCAGAAGTAGCACTCCCCCCAGTTTAGAGAGGAGGTGCAGGCTCACACAAGTTAAAAGACTCAGCCGAGATATCCAAGACCACAGAGCAGATGAGTGAACTCAGATGCTTCTGCCCCAGGGATCGGGCTGGCGCCGCACACTGTCCCTACGTCACGGCTCCTGGCCTCCAGGCTCACTTCTCCTCCTGAACCTGGTCCCTGCCTTGGTCCCCATCAGCCATCTTAGCTCCCCCTTCCCCCTGCACCTCCCCCTGCTCTCACCCTGCTCTTCCGCGGCCCCACCCCTAAGCTCATCAATTGCCAAGTGCTGCCTCTGACCTCATCCTTGGGTTCTCCAACCCAGACTCACGCCCCTGCCTGATTAGGGCCCTAAGCCCTGTTATTCCAAGTTAAAAGCCTTCAGCGGCATCCCGCTGGTGATCAACACCATCCAAAGTTCTGCATCTACTACTCAAAAGTTCAATCTGCCTGTCCTGCCATTTCTCTCAGAACTTCTCACAGGGCCACAGGGCAGTAACAATCCTCCCCAGTGCATGCACGTCACGCACCTGCTCACGCTGCTCCCTCTGAGGAACGCACGCGTGTCCAGCAACACTCCCCACCTGCCCGATTCTCCCCGTCCTTCTGGGCTTTCCAACATTTTGGCCCTCCACATCCTCCCACCACCCTCCAACTGGATGCCATCTCTATCTCCGAGCTTTCACAGGCTTTTATTGGCACCACTCTTGGGGGTGTTAACATATTCCATTTTTACTTTATTATTTCTCTTTCCCTCTTATGAGGCTCTAAGTTCCTTGGCAGAGAGGAAATGTGTAAGAGTCTTTTGTGTATCTCCAGAAGTCTTTTCATTCCAGGGACAAAATAGATGCCCACACATTGCATAATATAGCAATGTGCGGCCACATTTTAAATGTGATTCTTTAGACACGCACCCTGCTCCCTGCTGCCCCAGCAAGCAGAAACAAAATATTTCCCACAAACGCTCTGAGCGCCTTGAGATCCAGAATGTGTAAATGATGACTGTGAACATAAATCCTCAAAATGATTACCATTTTTCCTGATTTAAAAGGGGAAGAGGGAAGAAAAATGAAAGTGGAGAAACACATTAGGTTCTACTGACTGTCAAATAAAGACAGTGAGGAAACTTACAGTATGATCCAAGTCAACTGAAAAAAACATGAAAAATGCTCAGCTAAAAATTCTATTTCCATGTAGCTCTCTCATACACATAAGTATTGTCAGGTAAGATCAACCTTTATTATATTAATTTTGTAGGTACTAATATATCACCCTTTGAAAATGTTCTTTGGTTGCTTCCTGGGTTGTAATTTATGTCTTGCTAAGCAGATCACAAGCTCCTGGAGGGAAAGTTAGAGCCCCTGTAACCTACCACTCCTCAACCCTGAGTGTTCACAAAATGTTCTTCTTGGGACCCAGCAGCAAAGAGGATCATGAGTCTTCTGGGCTCATTGTCAAAAAGAAAACACAATTTTGTAGGATGATTTCTGAGAAAAAATATCCAAAATACAGCTATGTTTATTATACGAATACAAGAATTTAAATGAGATGCTATGATATTCACTAAACGTTTATCTGGATATGCTAAAGTTAGACCATCTAGTATTGATCTTCTATGAGGTTGGAGAGACCGGCATTGTGAACTGTGCCTCTGCACAGTGCTGGCATCTTAATGCCGCACTACAAGCAGATCACGGCAATCAATCCAAAATTATGTTGACAGGAAACCAGTGCTCTTCCATTAGAATTGAACATCATACCATTCCCAAACACAATTTAATTTCTGAGACCCTTGAATTTTGAAATTCAAGGGATTTCTTAAAAGCATACATCTTCTGATCATATTTCCCAATGAGAAAGTTCCAGATTTGGGACTTGAGAAATCAGCAAGGAGAGGAGGCATGAGGTCAGAAGATGTGGTCACTGAGATGTTGATTCATTCACTGCACAGAAAATTCTTCAGTAGATCTCACCTGTGTACTTGAGATTTAGACTTGGTGTATGCAACCAAGAATTCCAGTGGGAGACGAGGATTTGGCCAGTGGAGCGGTTCTTCAATGATTGCTAGTCCTTTTTAAAAGCTAACAAAATAATTCCTAGAACACTTTTATTTGGGGAAGACCACTGGCTAGAGAAGGTAAAAGCATATAAATAAAAGATAGTCACAGGCTAAAGCCTTCTGATTACTCACCATGATCATTTGAGCCACGTAACTTTCAGGTCCAGTGTATTCAGTTGGGTCTTTTACTTTCACCAGGACAATGAAGTACAAATAATGCCACATACTGTGCTCTGACTTAATGTGCTCTTCAAACGAAACAGTTTTATTATCAAACTTATCCCTCTCGAGTCCTGCAAAATACAGGAAACACAATATACGCAATTTGTCATTTAATCAGGTCACAGCATAAAAACAAAACAATAATTACCGTGAAAAATGCCTTCTTTTAAGAGTAAGCCAGTTTAAAACGTTATGATAAAAAACAATACAGCACATGAGCTCTCCAGAAAAGGCCAGAGTTTACAGATTTCTTTCCAACTAACATTTCCCCCCACGGATTCTTGGAAGAGTAGAGTTCTATTATAGATGTAAAATTTGCAGATAATTTGAAATATAGCTGTATCAAAATTGTCAAATTACACTGGACCACAAGTTTAAGTACAAAGATAAAAATGACTGTGTAAGAAAAAGCGTGCTTGCTGATCAGGACAGAAAAGAAAAAGGTCATTTTATCCACGAGCTTGGCTAGGCAGAAGGAAGGCGGCCGAGGGTAAGGGGAACTGGATGTCAGCAGCAAGCTGCAGTCTGCGTGCGGGGGCTCTCAGGCTCCTCGAGCCCGCTGGACCGCTGGGCTCACGGCATTCTGGGGAGGGGGCGGTCTGCGCAATTCCAGAGCACAGTTTCAGCCTCTGGAAGGACACGGAGAAGAGGATCTGAGTACGATGCTTTTGTCTCAAAGACTGAAGAGTGGATGAAAGGAAATGAACGAAGATGAAGAGAAACAGCTACGGAAAAACGAACTAGAGTGCCAAGGAAAACGGCTGTGGGCTCGGCCTGGCTTTGTAGTTCAGATACTGGAGAAGTCAGGGGATTGAACCCCACTCCTGGCCACTCTCTCCCTAAGTATATTTAAAAAGAGAAAAAAGAAAGAAAGAAAGAAAGAAAGAAGCCCAGTCAGGCGTGAAGACGACACTTTAAATAAGATGCAGAGCTGAATAAGTAACAATTCTGTCCTAATGAAAGAACGTCCTTTTAACTTGCATTATTCCATGTTTTTGTGGGCAATACCACAAATTGCGCCGGCCGACTCCTGCGCCTCGTCTTACTTGGCCTGTCATCAGCTCAGCAGTCCTCTTCCTGGACCAGCTCCACCCTCTGCCAGCCCCTCCTCGCTGCATGGTTACTCCATCCTTCCACTTGCTCGAGCCAGAAGCCTCGGCGTCATGTTAAACCCTCTCCTCTCACATTCCAATTGCAATCCATGTCAAAATTCTTTCGGCTCCACCTCCAGAATATATCCAGAATCTTCTCCCCATGCCCGCTGCCTCTGTCCTGGTCTGAGGCACTTGTCACCTCTCCTCAGGATTACTGCAACTGCCTCCCAGACTTCACCGTTGCACCTTTACTCTCCACAGCAGCCGGCGTGATTTGTTAAAAACCTAAGTGAGGTGGCATTTCTTCCCTGTTCAAATCCCTGCAATGGCTCCTCACTCTCTGAGTCCTACAGTGATCTGCAAATAGGGTTGTCAGGTAATACAGAGGATGCCCAGTTAAATTTGAATTTCAGATCACCAATGAATAATTTTTTTAGAATGCTTTGTCGTGTGCAATACTTACTTGCTAAATTGGGCAACCTTCCTCTAACACCCTACATGACCTGGTCCTGCAGCCTCTCTAACTTGGCCTCTTAGGCTCCTCTCCCTTGCTAACTCCCATCCAATCACTGGCCTCCTTGCTGTTCTTTGGGCACAGTTTCCTGCCCCAGGCCCCTTGCACTGGCTGTCTCCTCTGCTCACAAACATTCTTCTCCAGAAAATTTCTTGACTATGTCTCTCACCTTCAGGTTTTTGCTCCTATATTTCCCCCTTTATGTGGCCTAATCTGACTGCCCTATTTAATACTATAGCCTTCCCCTTCTGCCAACATTCTTCATCACCCTTTCCTTTTTTTCTCGTTTTTCCTATGATGCTTATCATCTCCTGACACACTGAATATAGCCATGTCAAATGTCAAATTAAACTGGACAAGAAGTCTTAGATAAAGAGGTAAAAATGTACAAGAAAATGCAAGCCTGCTCATCAGCACAGAAGAAAGAAAGGTCATTTTATCCAAGAATTGGGTAAGAACTTATGTTTCTAGTTTCTTGTGTATCACCTCTCACTAGAACATAAGGTCCACACAGACAGGCTAGTTTCATCATTTGTCCACCGATAGTCCCAATAACTTAGAATAGCTTTGTCAGCACTCCAGATATTGGCTGGATGAATCAAAACTATTTCACTAATAAGACAATATTGCTCCACTAGGATAACATAATAAGCAAGATAATAACAAGCGCAGGTGAGGCCACGGAGAAACGAGCCTTCTTACTCTGCTGGTGAGAATGTAAAAAGGTGCGGCTTCTTTAGAAAACTGTTAAAAGGTTAAACATGGAATTATGGAATGAAAATACCCAAACAAACGCTTGTACACAGGTGTTCATAGCAGTATTATTCATAATAGCCAAAAAGTAAAAATAATCCAAATATGCATCAACTGATGAAAGGATAAACAAAACATGGTACATCCATGCAGTGGAATAGCATTTGGCCACAAATCGGAATGAAATACTGGTATGTGCTACAGAATGGACAAGCCTTGAAAACATTATGCTAAGTGAAGGATGTCAGTTACAAAGCACCACATATTATGGAATTTATATAAAATGTCCAGGCTAGACAAATTTATAAAGGCAGAAAGCAGATCAGTGGTTGCCTGGGGGTGAGAAGACGGGAGGACGGGTGGGGTGGGTGCTGGCTAAAGGGGTGAGAAAGAGGTTCTAAAATTGTGGTGATGGGTGCATAACTCTGAATGTGCAAAACCACTGAATTGTGCACTCTACATGGGCGAATTGTATGGCATGGAAGTGTATCTCAGTAAAGCCGTTGCACACACACAAAAGAAAATGTTGTTAGATTTTCTCAGAATTCAGTCAACAATTACTAACCAGATGCAATGTTCTTAGGGCTATTTTACCAATGCCTTTACCACCAGTTAATCCGTAACACGGTGGAGTAAGCAGCGAACTTGTGTTATGTTCTGAGGTGCTATAAACCATCAAGGAAACACAGAGGACGGCCAAACAGATTCTGATCAGGTACATTTAAAAAGGTTCCACAGAGGCATGAAGCTTTAAAAGTCTGGCCTTGGAACACGATTATGGCGAGTAGAGAAGAGGTGGATGGTAATAAAAGGTACTTGTAATATTTATTACATATGAAATACTGATACTATGAATATCAAGCATAAAGGGTCATGATATAGCATATCTTGGATCCTTGACAGCTGACACTGTAAAGTAGTCAAGATGTGCTATTATAATTACAATAACCCAATATGACCTTTCAGCAGGTGAGGAAACAGGTTCAGAGTATAAATTGCTGATGTTAACCCCTCTAGTTAGTGGAAGAGTCAGTCAGCATTTAAATTAAAGTATTTCTGACACCAAAGCCCGTGCTCTTTGCTTTCTGAGCAGAGCAAATGGCATGACAAAGCTAGATGGAAAAAGACGATGTGCGTGGGGAATGCCAAGTCCTCTGGTGTGGCTAGAAGGGAATGTCTGGAAAGGAGGGCTAAGTGGTGTGTTTGACGCAAACCATGAAGCACTTTAAACGTGATACTAAGGAGGCTGCACACTATTCTGAAGACCGTTAGAGTGGAGAGTGCCGTGCCCAGGCTGTGCTTTACGTGGCTTCCTGCGGCAGGACTTAGAGGAGGGCTGGGAGAAGAGGCTGAGGGTGGGGCGTGCAGGGGGCTGGGCAGCGGAGGGGATGCACAGAAGAACAGGCTGGCTTTCGTCTCCACGTGTCCTTGCACTCCAAACCCCATCATCCACTCCCACGGTGTCGAGCATCATCGTCATGACGTTTCAATCTTCATCCGTGATCCTGACCTTTATTCTTGACTTCAGTTTCTATTTCCAGCTGCCTACTAGATAAATCCTTCTGGGTAGCTTGCAGGCATGTCAAACTTAACGCATCAGAAACGTGTTTCTCTAGAGCTTCCGCACTGCTGTTGATGAAGTCCCAGGCGACGGGGCCACTTGAAGCCACCCTCCGTCTCGGGCACTGAATGCTCTCTGTGGACAACTGTGGGGTCACTGACTGTCTCACCATAGTCATTCCTTTGAAAACGCTGTGCCCCATCTACTTTCTTTTCTGCCTTGAGGGTGTTCCTTCTTCGTGATCCAGCTCAACCACTGCCACCACTCTGACTCTCACAGGCACAACCTGTGATATGAAAATTCATCTCTTTCCACGTTAGTCTTGACCACTTCATTGTCTTATTTATTTTTGCATTGCTAGCATCTGGCAAAGTATCGAGGAAATACAAGCATACCACTAAAGTTGGCAGTAACTGAATAAGTCAATGAAAAGGGTTCTAGCGTCGTTGTGGAATGAAAACACGAGAGGGCCTGATGTGCAGTTAACAGTGCAGAATGCAGGAGAAGGAATAGAGGAGGACTCTGAGTTCTGGATGGAGTTTATGGCGACGTCACGATAGCAAGAGAGAAAGCGAAAGAGAAGGAAGAGGACTGGAGGAAGGGCATGTGCGACCTTACACGGGTGGGGTTTAGGGTGCCTGTAGAAGGGCTGACGTTGAGATGTCTGCTGGGAAGCTGGGCATCCTAACCAGAAGGCATGGAGAGAAATCAAGGCATAGACACAGAGGTTTGAAGGTAAGTGACATACAAGGAACAGTGACGACAGGGTACTGGATGAAATGACCGAGGGAGAGAGACAGGAAGGACAGGAGGAGCTTTGTGGGCTCAAAACAAACCTTTCAGCAAAAATAAGACTGTGTTTATGTTGAGCTTCCCACACAATATGATGAAGGTAAGGGCACACAGCCACCCATCACCCAGGCACCCCCGTTCTTCTTCTCTGTTTAATTTTTCTCCTTTACCCTTGTCATCGTCTGACACTCCAGGCATGTCAGAAAATAAGCTCCATGATGGCAGCATTTTTAGCCCATTATTGGTCACTGTGGTTCCCTGGCTCAAAGCTGATACGCAAGCATCAGAATAGGTGATAAGGGAGTGACCTGCTGAGGGAGGAGCAGAGCTGGCTCTCCTGCAGACAGCCTCTGTCCATTTGCCTGTTAAAGCGTTTCGAAGCTTTGCTCCAGGAACCTGCCGATCCTTTGTTGACCCATCACCAAATCCTCCCTCCATTTTGTCATTTTATCATGACGAGTCTATTGACATGTCTTTCTTACTGGATTTTCAGTCTCTGGTAATTAATAATTGATATAGATCCAGAGCCTGTTTGTTTCTGTGCTCACTGTTTCAGCGCTGTCATATGCTATCACGATCCTTCAGGATCACTAGCAACTGTTTTCTGAGTCAAGGCTCCACCACCGACCACAGCTTTAAGGGCTGACAGAGTGCCGCCTGCGCTCAGTGCTCGCTCGGGATCCAGCGCTTCTGTCCCCGCTGCAGGGTCTCATGGCACACTTCTTGGGTCAATTCTTTCTTTCCTCCTGTGGAGACTTTCTCCTCTGCTATTTCATACTTTATCCTTTTTTGGATCACAATTTAACAGCCAACTCATCCAAACCCATTTCTAGATTATCATAGCTATTTTGGTACGGTGCCCAAAATATTCCAACTGTCTAAATCATTCTTCCAGGGAAACGGATGTGGCTCAAGCAATTGAGCTCCCGCCTACCACACGGGAGGTCCTGGGTTCGGGTCCTGGTGCCTCCTGAAGAAGATGAGCAAGACAGCAAGCTGACATGATGGGGAGGTGCAGCGAGCTGGTGCAACAAGGTAACTCAAGAAGAGACAAAAGGAGGAAAACACAATGAGAGATTCGGTTCCTGCTACCTCCTAAAAAGACCAGCACACAACAAACAGACACAGCAAATGCAAACCATGAGGGGGTGGGGAGAAATAAATAAAATAAATCTTTAAAAAAATTTTTTAAAAAATCATTTTTTGCAGTACGGTTCTTATATATACATGGTATGTATTAGACCTTATTTGTGGTAAGCGATTCCAGGCATAAGTGCCTATCTCGACACACATCATCACTGTGCTCAACCAGCGTCTCTACTGAGGCCCTATAAAGCAGGAGGCAAGGCTCAGTCTTGTGCTCCCGAGTTCACAAAGCTTAGCAGCTTAAAGCGCCTGGCACCAATTTTCAGGGTTTTTTTTTTTTTTTTTTTTTTTTCACAATTCTATTTTCTTTTTAAATTTATGCAACTTTGCAATATCCTATTTTTTTATAATATAAAAAACAATTTTAATTTACACTTGGGTTACATTATTTAAATGTCACTCAAATATTTGCATAAATGTGAAGTTTCTGGAAAATAGACTATATTGATCTAACCCCTCCCTGTACTTCCAGATATTTACCCCCACACCCCTGTGGTCACATCACGCCACAGATACATCCGTTATTCTGTACACAGTAAAATTTGGAACAACCTGGAATCACTGCAGCCAGGTTTCTTGTCTGTCTGCAGCACATGCCAGTTTTGTACTTATTGGGTTTATCTTCTTTTGTAGGTTACAAGTCACACACATATAGAGAGAATGTCAATTTGGGCTTGCCCTTTGAGTAATCATTCATTATGCAACTACTTATGAATGACCCTCTACAAGTGCTACGGAGGCATAAACATGGATAAGACACAAAATCTCTTCAAGAGCAGAAATTAACATGTACTGAGGGCTTGTGCTTAGCTCAGCGTTGAGCTAGGAACTCTGATATACAGGATTCCACTCACACTCACCTCCACCCCAACACATGGCACTATCTCCCCCCTTTCAAAAGGGACAGGCCTTATATTCCACACTTTCAGAAGAACAACACTAGCTCAGGGAGATAAGAAACTTGGCCGAGATCACACGGGATGTGGAACCAGTGGAGGCCTGTGTCTGTGTGACTAAAGTCCTGCACTTTCTACAATAGGACAAGGCATTGCGCCCAGCAGAAGAGGCAGGACCCTCACAAACACACAGAGTACCCGGTGATTAAGTGTGATGAAAGAATTCAGGAGCGAGCGCACGCCCTTCTGCTTGGCGAGATCAGAGAAGGCCCGTGGAATAAGGACATTAGAAATGGGCCACAGGGGGAGGGCAGGAGTTCTCGGGCTCAGGAGTTTGGGCATTCCAGATGACTGAGAACACAGAGAGGGTCTGGGCAGTTAAAGACGAGTACCCCAGTGGGACTGGGGCTCTAGCCACAAGTAAGAGAACAATGGGGGGAAAGGTAGGCAAGAAAAGAGGGCCCCAGATTGCGGGATGCCTTGCAGGCCAGGGAAATTAGAGTTTCAGCATGAGAGACTGTGCAATGCCACTGATGGGTATTTGAGTAGGGAAACGATGAATTCAAAGTGGAAAGATGAGTCTGGCAGCACTGAGCAGGCCGTCTGTGGGTGTGAGCTTGGAAACCAAGGTGTGGCGGGGAGAGTACGTGGAGGATGTGAGTGAGATGGTGAAGATTCCTGAGCACAC
>JAQZBX010058571.1:0-17709 GCA_029593785.1 Cabassous unicinctus
AAGATAATTGGAAATATAATGTCCTAAAATTCTTCTATTGATCAGAAGAGATAAAAGCATTAGCTTTAGAACTTAAGTTTAATCTGCATGTTAAAATGTTAAGGATCATCATAAAAAAATAAAGAGTGTGTAACTTCAAAGCCAGTTAAGAGAAAAAAATTGAACAAGAAAAACATTCTCATCAAACTTAAAATATAGCAGGAAAGGGGGAAGAGGGACTCATAAAATAAGCAGATTGAATAGAAAACCCCAAAATATATAGTAGATATAAATAAAAATATATCATTAATTACACAAACACGTTATACTGTCCAATTAATACACAAAAACAGATTGGGGGGGGTTATTTACAAGACTCAGATTTATATACAAGCTGCACTCCTATTACTCAGCCGTAAAATGATCCTGCTTATATGAAATACTTAAAAGAAGCAAATTTCATAGAGACAGTAGATTACAGGTTACCGGGGGCCGGGGGTGCTGGAGAGGGACTTGTTGCTTTAGTGGGTGCAGTTGCTTTTTGGGGTGATGAGAAAGCTGGGCTAATGGACATTGGTGATGTCCATAGCACAGCACTGTGGATGTAGTTAATACTACTGAAACTGTATTAAAATGGTAAGTTTTGAGTTGTATATAAGTTACTACAATAACAAGTTTTTTAAAAAACCAAATGAATGCGAATATTCTCACTGTCCTGATTCTGTGATAATCAGGGTAGGCTAAATATTCGCTGTATTAGAAACCATGCATGTGTCCCCAGACCTAGTTTTTCTCCCTAGGTCTGGTTTTTAGAATGCTGGTGATAAACCAAGCCTGATTTATTATATGCCCATCCTGTATGGGAAAAGACTGTATCTTTGGGTATCTTTGGGTATCTTTGGTCAACCTTAAGAGATATAGCAGGGGGATGGGTGTGGCTCAGGTGGTTGAGCGTCCCTCTCTCATATGGAGGAACCCGGGTTCCATCCCCAGGGACCTCCCGGGAAAAAGAAAAAAAAAAAAGGAAAAATATAGAAGGTGCGTGGGCCACCAGGCCCCGTGGTGGGTGGGCCCCCCCAGGCCCCATGTGCGGGTGTGCTGCCAGGCCCCGTGCATGGGTGCACTGCCAGGCCCCGTGCATGGGTGCACTGCCAGGCCCCACGAGCAGGTGAGCCCCCAGGCCCTGCCGAGTCACGCAGCAAGATGATGAGGTAAAGGGAGAGTGACACAAAGGGAGAGCCAAGATGAGATGCACTGAAAAAAATAGGAACTAAGGTGGCACAGGTGGCAGAACGCCTCTCTCCCACATTGAAGGTTCCAAGGATCGAATCCCAGTGAAGACAGGAGGAGAAGGATGAGAAGAGAGGGCAGGAAACAGACACAGAGAATTGCCCAGTGAATGGACACAAAAACAGCAAAAATGGGTGTGTGTGTGTGTGTGTAAAAATGGATACAAGTAAATAAATAAATAAACAAATCTTTAAAAAAGAAAGCAGATTGGTGGTTGCCAAGGGAAGTGGGGAGTGGGAAGGGGGAAGCAGCTGCTTAACCGGTATGGCTTTCTTTTGGGGTGATGAAAATGTTTGGGGACTAGAAAGAGGTGGTGGTTGCACAACTTCAGGAAGGTACTAAATGCCACTGAATTGTTCGCTTCAGTCCTTCAGTGAATGGAGTAACAGAGAGGTGATTTCAATTTCCCAAGTTACATGTCTTTGGGAAAGTTTCTAAGAATAAAATGCAGTTTAAACTCAACACGAGGCAGAGCTTCCTCTTTCTACAAGGGGCGAACGTCTCTTCCTGAATTCCAGAAAAGACACCGCCTTGTATAAACTTCTCCTTCCCCAGGTGACTGAGGCTGTGTCCTGAATAACACAGAGCAGCCAGGGGGTGTCCTCGCAACCAGCCCTGCCTTCTGCTTTCCGGAAGCTGGGGCTCCTGACACTCAGCTGGTCAGGGCCCTGGGAAGAACAAAAGGCCTAAACCTGGAAAGCCGCAGGTGGTGCTTCAGGGGAGAAAGGGGCTAACGGAGAATCCCCTTAGCTGCGGTTTCTCTAGTTCCCAGCTCCATCTGAAATAAGAACCCCCACAGGGGCTGGGAGCCCTGTGGGTTGAATCAAAGTCCTAACTCCCAGCCTGTGGATGTGAATCATTTGTAAATGGGATCTTTGACTATTGGGTGAGATCAAAACTGAATCAGAGTGGGCCTGAATCCAATATGACTGCATTCCTAGAAGTCAGAGGACATTTGGACATATTCAGCAGGAGGCAGAAAGAGACTTAAGGGCAGAGATGGAGTTAAGCGTTGCCGTCAAGCCACCACCAAAAGGCTACAGAGTTCAGAGAAGGCTTGATCCTGTCAACACTTTGGTTTCAGACGTCTAATCTCCAAAACTGTGAGATAATAAATTCCTGTTGCATAAACAACCTGTCTGTGCTATTTGTTATTGCAGACCTGGCAAGGCAGGACTCCTGGTTTCAGGGAATTGAAAGACATGAGCTTTCAGGACTTCTGGTAGCCATGTTGGTCATGGGCAGTCACCAGGTCATCTGTGCCATCTTTAATGTGGGCAGAAAAAATAAACAATATTAAACTTGCTTCTGCAGCGTTTTTGTCCTTCCACAAATAATAAAAAAAATAGACAATAAATTTTTTTTGTTGTTTTAATAAAATTTTATTGAAGTATATCATTCATACATGAACCTGCATAAACAATAAATATGTAGTAAAAGTTGTGAACTGACAAAACAAACGTGTATCATTATACAGGGCTCCCAAACATCACCCCAACACCTTGTTACAAACTATGAAAGAGCATTGTCAAAATTATAATAAAATATTTTAAATAAAATTGAAGTCCAGTGCAAAATCCTCTGGAGTGCATCTAGCCTCTCTTATCTGTAACCACTATCCATCCAGAAACTGGCCTTAATTCCCCTGGACTGTTTATAATTTTTTATTCATTATTTTAAAATTTTTATTTGCTCAGTATCTTGCAGTACCATCTCTTAGGCAATTTTATTTTCAATATTATATTTTTAATATTTAGTCATGCTTAACATGTGGTTCTAATTAATCCATGCTAACTGGTCTATAGTATTTATTAATTGATGATGCTAGAATAGATTTGTCTATTCTTTTGATGATGGATATTTAGTTTGTTTCCACTTTTTTTTTCTATAGCAAATGATAATACAGTGAACTGTTTCTATGCATTTCCTTGTATATAAATATGAGACTTTGTCTAAAGTATATGCATGGAAGTGGAATTGCTAATGCATTTAGTACATGTATTTTGACATTCTCTAGATATAGCCAAGTTATTCTCCAAAGTGGTAGTAGCAATTCCCACCTCTACTGTTAGTTTAAGAGTTCCCATTGCTCTACATCCCCATTTATACTTGATTTTGACAGATTTTCTTATTTCCATCAGTATTGTAGGTGCAAATGATTTCTCATTGTGGCTTTAATGTATATTTCCATAATCACTGGTGAGTTAGAAAATTCTTACTTACTGTACTTATAGGACACTTGTGTTTCCTTTTTCTGAATTCATTATCCATATCATTTGTCCATTTCTCTATTGTTTCTTTCTTTTATATGTCCAGGAATAATAAATTGTATTTCAAATTTGGAAATTTTATATAAATTTAAAAATTTCCAATGTAGTATAAAATGTATTATTTTGTATACCAGAATTTTAATATTTGAATTTGACTTTAAAGAATGTAATTTTGAAATATTTTTCCCATGGGAGATGAATACAGATTCTTGAAGGGAATAAAAAAGAGAATTTAAGGCATGAGATAATTGGATTACACGAAATAATTTGATTTCTAAAATTAGTGCTAGATAGCTAAAACTTTTAAAATGCAGTAAAAAAAAGTTTTCAATTGAAATTTATTTGTATCAATTTGAAAACTAGCATAATTTTTAATACGGTTTGTGTGAAATCCAGATAATAATGTTAGAGTTTTATGTATACATATATTTTCCACATGAAAATTTTAGGTGGAGATTTTTAAAGCATTTTTTTAAACTTTATAAAGGGTAATGAATTCACATAGTCTGTCCCCCCAGAGTTAAATGTCTCCTGTAGTGTAAGTTTCTTATATATGCCTCCAGAGTTTTTATGCATATACAAACTTGAACTCTTATTTTCTTGCCTTTTTACTTGAAGAGCAGAAAGTTAGCATTGTTATTTACTGTTCTTTTTTCCATTGACAACATATCTTAGTGATATATCAGTATCGGTTTTTGGCATTCTATTATAGTTTAATATTTTGTTGTATGGAATACCATGCTGTCTTTTTTTAAAATCCCTCTTTTGATTAACATTTGAATTATTTGCAGCTTTCTTTTATTTGTAAAGAATGTTGCAATGAATGAACATATACATACACCAATGCATGCATGGGCAAGTATATCTGTAGAATAAATTTCCCCAGGTGGAATTAGTGTTCCTAAGGTTATGTGATTTTAAAATTTAATAGATATCACAAATTGCCGTCCATAAAACGAATTTACACTCCCACCAGCAATGTATGAGAATGCTTGATTTTTCACAGCCTTGTCAATATAGTGAGTTGTCAGACTTTTACATTATTGCCAAACTGATAGATGAAAAATATTCAAGAGTAGCTTTAATTTCCTTTCACCATGGTGTTTTTCATTTCTCACATGCTTGGAAACCATTTGTTTTCCATTTCTATGAATTGTTTATTCATATCCTTTGCCCATATTTTTCTAAAACAATGTTTCTCTTTATATTATTGATAGCTAAGGTATTTTTAATTCATCAGGGAGAAAAGCCCTTTGACTCTGCTATGCTACAAATCTTTTTCCAAAGTTGGATTGGTTTATGACATTGCTGATTTCTATTTCTTGCCATGTGAAGTATTATTTTTAAATTATTATAAACTCAAATTTATTAAAGGTTTTATGGCTTTTGTGTTTTGATTTCCACATATCCAAGGTTGAAATAGAAGTAATGAGCATGTTCTAGCAATTCTGTGTTTTAATTTTATTCAACTATCTGATCCATTTATCTTGCTGTAAAGTGTAAGCTATAAAACCAACTTTATTTGTTCTACTGCTGGAAGCAATGCAGCTGGTATGTTATTTTGAATAGACAATAAGCCATTTTAGCTATCTTGTAGAGATAAAAGGAATCTAACATTTATTTAAAGGTTTCTATGACTTATTTAAATACAATCTTCTTTGATTTCCTCAGGGTTAGTAGACCACAGTGAATAGTTAAAGGCAACATTTGAGAAATGGAAAAAGAAAAACCTTCAGAACAACAGACTTCTTGGCTCAGAAGAATTCTCCCGAGAAGGTGAGAGGGTTTATGTCCTGTGAGGACTCTAATGGCATTGATTCCTGGGCACCTTGTTAGTGTACACTGAGATCCAGAACACCATGGATGTTTGGTGAATAGAAATCTCTGCACACATTTTTGTTCATTTACTCGTCTCCACATTGAAGAGGGAAACCACCTGGGCACCCAGTGTGTGACTTAGACCTGTTCTCTCTATCACTGGGTAACATAACCTTGGCTGACCACGATAACTTCACACGTGGGTTAGTCACCTTGGCTGTGCTCCTGACAAGCCCATAGCATGGCTCCCAGCTTCCAGCAGAATATGCAGCCTATTACAACCCAGCTCCTGAAGGGCACAAGTTGGTCTGTCATTGAGACCAAAGAACACACCTGGCATTTAGTCAGGCATAAGCTTTATTGGGGCTTATGGACAGGAGAGGTTCTCTGATGGGGGCGGTTGAGAGATTGAAGATAGCACTGCACTAAGAGATGAGGAAATGAAGGGTGATATATAGGGGTTTCAGAACAAGGATATATAGGGGTTTCAGAACAAGGATACCATTCCATAAGGTATGAGAATAGAGTTCCAGCTAGGGTCATGTGAAGTGTCTACATGGGGTCTGGTGATGTTTTCACTACGCTCATAGAAAGGATGCTTACCAAGGATGTTTATTGCTTTGAGAAGGTTATAGTTTATGATACTATCTATACATTATATCCCCTCTGGTGAGGGTTGTTAACCTTTACCATATGTCTAGGTAATGCAGACAGCTATGTGCTGAGGACCCTTGGTCCCCATAATCTACCTCCACATAACGGCCTATGTTGACAATAGGACAAACATTACATCCACATTCCACAGTTTAAAAGACAACAGCTAAAGCCATTACGTGTTTTTCAGTAACAACTGCAGTTCCACCTGGCACAAAATGGCCAAAGGGTAGCACCACCAGGGGTGCACTTTTCTCTATATCTAGGTTTGATAGTAAAATTACACAATCAGGGGGTAACCACCCCACATCACGGATTCCCTCTTGTCGTTCCATGCAGACAGGGGCAATACAATCTAGGGTGACAGACTCAGCCATTAGCCATCCTAAACCATTATATACAACATATCCTAATAAAGGCTTGGGCTTATTCACCTGTTCCCTTACAAGGGAAAAATATAATTAAGAGTCTCATTGAAAGAGAGCAACTGGATTTCAGTCTTAAATGAGAAGGTCTTGTTCCAAACTTGTCAATGGGTTGCATTCTGCCATGCCAGCAAAGTGTTCCACACTGTCCAATTTGCAGGAGTTATGGGACAAGGAAGGCCAGTAGCACCCAAAGATGGCAAGTCTGTGCAAACCCAGCACTGGGTTCAATTGTGGGCATGGGTTACTGCCAAAGCCCACTGTAGAAAGGTATTGGCTAGGGTGCTATGGGCAAAAAGAAAGATGTTTATGGGAACAATAAGGGGCAGATCATGCTGGTCTAACAGTATACAAGCAACATTCCCATTAGTAGATAACAAAGTAACAGGTAGGGGAGTCCTATGAGGAGACTTCCAATACCATACATTTTCCCCTTCTAAATTCTCTGAGTTTTCTACAGTGACCTCAAAAACTAGTTTAGGCATAAAGCCCCAGCTATTTGCTGTCCTGATTGATTGCCTTTCTACTTTTACCTGTTAGCTTTCAGGAAACCAGTGGGGAGGCCTTTCTGTTTGGATGTATACAGAACTTCTTTTGAGTCCAGGACTTTCAAACTGGACCTTGTGACCAGGGTCTTTGGTGGGTTTTATTCTGACCAGCCACCTTCCCTCATTCCCTATACTAATCTGCCTCAACTACCCCCTTAGAGAGTTTACACCCTTATTCTTAAGGGGGAGCTGAAGGGCAATGGTCATTCTTCTGTAGCTGCTTCCTGCTGGTTAGGGGCAGTAGTTCCCTGCCAGATGAGGTGTGAAACTCTCTGACCATTCTACTGAGATGGGAGATGGAAGATGGGTCTGGCACTATGGTTGGAACTGGATGAAACCCCTACATGACTAATACCTTGTTCTGGAATGGAAGAAAAAACTTAGAATTTTGAAGATACATGGTCTTACTAAAAAGATAAAGAAAATGTGGTAAATAGCCCCAAAAAGGGGCCCAGCCATGTCATACTTCACCATGGGAATGTGAAAGGCCAGGTGTCTCCAGAGGCTACATCCTCCCCAAGCTTATGGGCTTGATCTTGTAAATTTCAAATACTGTCTAAGAAACTGCCACCCCCAGTTCCCACAGTGGTGGTTATGCCTAGGACAGCTAGGAGAGGTACAAGGAGAGGCACTGCCCTACACATAAACTCACAAAGACAATGTAGGCAATAACAAGATAAGCATATGGCAAGCAAAATAAAGATAATACTTGAGAGTCATTCTTTTATCTTATAGGCACGATCATTAATTACTTAGAAATTGAATTAAGTTTACAAAGACTTTTTTTGTTTTTTGTTTTTTGTTTTTTAAAGATTTTTTTTTTTTTTTAAATTTTATTTATCCCCCCCTTGCTGCTTGTGCTGCTGTGTTCATTCGCTGCATGTCTTCTCTGTGTCTGCTTATCTCCCCCTTGCTGTGAGGTCTTGCCGCATCAGCCCACGGCGCCGCGTGAGCCGGCCTGCCCTCACGAGGAGGCGCCGGGAAGCAAACCCGGGGCCTCTCATATGGTAAACGGGTGCTTTATCCATTGCGCCACACCCGCTTCCTGCCGTGAGGTTGCTGCATCAGCCCACCGCACCGCTCAGGCTGGTGTGCCCCCACAAGGAGGCCTCGGGACGTGAACCTGGGCCTCCCACATGGTAAATGGGGGCTCCATCCACTGAGACACACCCGCCTCCCTACAAAGACTTTTAACATGTTCAATATCCTTCTTCATATGATCTAGAATTGAAGAGATATTATTGTATTCATTAGGTATATAGGTACAACACTTAATACTAATCAATGCACAAGTTCCTCTTTGAGCTGCAGTTAATAGATCTAAGCTCCAGGTTTGCAATACCACACATGTTGTCTCTCCATAGGAGTAGGTCAAAATGCCAATTGTGTCTGTTTAGATTCTACTCGTATTACTATGGTAATTATTGGTATATCCTTCACACAGCCAGCATGCTGCAGCACCGTTGGCCCTTTGAGGGAAGTTCCAATGCTTCACCGGCCTGGTGCATAGTGCCCTTCAGCACTATGAAATAGAGCCAGTTTGGAGACAATGTCCATTGTAACTCTGGTCATATAGAGCCATTGCTGGCTGCTGCAAGAGTCCAAAACAGCAATGTACTTTCCATCAACTTCAGGAGCCATGTCCAGAGATGTGGTGAATACTTTTATTATGATAGTTTTATTATTTCAGGGACCATGGTGACCAACATAGCCAATAACTCAAATGGAGAGGCACTATGCAGGATACTGGAGGCCTGGTTTGAAAGCACAAGAGAGTTTGACAATACTGAAGTTTATCTCTTAATTTTTTTTCACTTTCTAAATACTTCCAATGCAGTTTATAACATATTAAATGGACTTACCTGTTTTTAGTACTTTATTTTTTAATTCTACACCTTTACCATGATTATTATAATTAACAGGTATTTTATTTTAGTAGTTTTAGTCAGCTAAAGGGGTGCTAATGTGAAATACCAAAAATGGGTTGGTCTTTATAAAGGGTATTTATTTGGGGTAGAAGTCCACAGATACCAGGCCATAAAGTGTTAAGTTTCTTCTCTCACCAAAGTCCATTGCCACGTGTTGAAGCAAGACAGCTGCCGACATTTGCCAGGGTTCAGGCTTCTTGGGTTCCTCTCTTCCTGGGGCTGCATTTCTCTCCAGGCTTAGCTCCTCTGGTTCATCCACAAGGTCAGCTGTAGACTATCAGGTGAATGGCTCACTTCTCTTCTCCTGGGGCCTTCTCTCCAACATCAAAACTCCAACATCAAAACTGCTTCTCAAAAAACTGCTGCCTCTTCTGTCCTTTGCCTTGCCTTTTATATTTGATTCCCCCACCCACCAAGGGGTGGGACTCAATGGCCTACTGACGTGGCCCAGTCAATGTCGTAATCATAACTTAATCACACCCAGATTAATAGATCAGTTTACAAGCATGATCCAATTATATTTTTGGAATTCATAATTACATCAAATTGCCAGATGGCTACAGCAGTATAGGAAAAACTACTTTCTCCATTATTTTATGAAAATCTAAGATTCCCAATGGGATCAAGATTATCTTCCCCTTGCCACCATTTGAATATGCAGATTGAGGTTGCCTCTGACAGGTTTCCCTGTTATGAAGTTACTTTTTATTATCAACATCAGTTCAGTTTTTATTTAATAATGGCTTTCTGGGATTAGCCATTTAAATATTTCCATTTAGAAAATGCTTTTACAAACTTCCCATAACTATCCATAACCACATAGACTATTAGTTATGTCATCTCAAGACAAATTTCACCTTTACAAAACACATTCCTTTACTTAATGCTCCCTTTTACAATACCTTCTACAACTTTCTATATTCATTCAAGTCTTGTCTTACATATTTCCCACCCTGATTTTATGAAAACCAGCCATCTTATCTTAGGACAAAACACATTCCCTTAAACAAACATAAAATTTTAGTCAGCATTGGCTATGAATTCACTTCCACAAACCTTTTACTTCTTTCTATATCCATTTAAAATTCATATCCCTCATTCTGTTCTGTGAAGAAAAATAAAGCTGTTCATTTCAATTTTAGCAAAAACATTTTTTTAAAAAAGGTTTGTAATAATTTCATTAGCCAAAAACTTACAATTTTCATCATCTTAAAAATTTAGTACATATAATGCTAATTTAGGGCTGACCTCAATTTCATTAAACACAAACTTACAATTTTTATCATTTTAAAGATTTAATACATAAACTGCTAATTTATTTCATTAGTATCCTATAAACATAGGGAGATTACACCCAAGCTAAATAAAATTGGAACAATTATAGTTTATGCAAGAAATGTTTTCTTTCTTCCTTCCTCCACAGGAGGCTAAGACCTCTTTTTTTCTTTACTAAAATTCTAAAATTATGAGTAGCCTTAAAAGCATACTAACTGCCAGGTTCTGGAATATATTATAATTGTTTCATTTGTTTTAATCATAATTTAGAAAAAATTTTCCATAGTTTTCAAGGACTTTTTCTTTAATTACTAAAATTTGGCCATTAGATTATTACTGTCATCTCAAAAGCTATTAAAATTTAATTGGGGAATTACAGGACAGACTATACAAAACAAGGCTTATTCTGTAATATCTCCTCTGTCCCTATTATTATTTTTTATTCCCCCCTGCCCTGAGATGGCTCCCTTGTCTGTCTGCTTATTGTCTGCTTGTCTTCTTTAGGAGGCACTGGGAACCGAACCCAGGACCTTCTACTGGTTGCGTCATCTGCTGGTTGCATCGTCTGCTGGTTGTGTTGTCTACTGGTTGTGGTGTCTACTGGTTGCGGCGGTTGTGGCATCTACTGGTTGCGTTGTCTTCTGGTTGCGTCATCTGCTGGTTGTGGTGTCTGCTGCTTGCAGCGTCTGCTGCTTGCGGTGGTTACGGCACCTGTTGGTTGCGGAGGTTGCAGAGTCTGCTGGTTGTGGCGTCTGCTGGTTGCAGTGTCTGCTGCTTTTGGCATCTGATTGTTGTGGTGTCTGCATGTCTTCTTTAGGAGGCACTGGGAACCAAACCCGTGTCCCTATTATTTTAATTTCCAGGCCTAGTAGACAGATTTCTAGGCTAAACTCACATCTCCCCTATCTTTCCACACCCAGCCCATCCCCGTAGTTTCCTCAACTGGTTTTAATGAGTCACTGGAATTCAGTCAAGGTTAGGAGAAGACCCTGGGGGCACGATAGGCTATAGAAAGATTTTGGGAGAATTCAGGATAAACTTTTTAGTTCCTTTCCTTTAAATAGTTTCTTTATTCAGACTTTATGTGGCTTTTTATCCTATTTGGCTTCTCCAGTTTGGGCTTCAGGAGTACTCATTTAGGAACATAAGCACCCATTTAATTCTTAGCAATTCAAATAGAGCTCTTTTTAAAATTTTCATTTGTTAATTTAATATTACCATCCGGACATATGAAAATATAAACTAAGCCAATAGACAGACACAAATAAAGAGTTAGACACAGAAACACAACTCACTAATGTTACTTATAATTTGTATTCACTTACAAAATAAGTTTAACCGTAAAATAACATTATATTCAAAAGATCTCTGTGAAGGTTATTTGTACTTAAGCTAATCTGCACTGTGACCATGCAATTTTACACAAGAATTTCATTATTTTCAGTTATTGGCTTATAACCAAATTGTTCCCAATGCTTTAAGGGTGAGGCTATACCTGAAGTAACCATAAACAAAGGTAAATTAGTCTAATATTTTCATCATAACAGTAGGTCTAGGCTAAATCCAACAAGTTATAGCAATTTCAGATATTATCTTTTTGATGTTTTATAATATAACGTTATCTATGTAATGATCTTAACTCTTAGTTACAGTTTCTAGTAAGTTTTTACTTCAAAACAAATTGGACGCTTTCATTTATTAACTAAACAACTACAAGATGGACATCCAAGAAGCATCTTGAAAGAGACTCCTGGAGCTACAGCCACTATATCACAGGGAAGACACTGCCCCACTGTTAAGCTCTTCCCTCTATGCTTCCCCAGGAATTGTGCAACGACATTCCATACAGTCACAAAGGAAGACTCACTACGACATCAATCCGACGATCAGAATCACTCGGTTGATCAGAACCTGCTAATTTCAGGGGCGCGTAGCCTCTCTTATCAGGCTGAGTCCCCTGTGCCTAGTTTATTTAGGTAAGGAAAATTATCTTCTCTTGGGGAAAATGGAAGATTTTGAACCTGACCCCTCTCTTTCATACAGGTATATGAGAAGCAAAGGAGTTTAGGTTATTAGTGTAAAAATCAGTGTATTTTTCTCCTCCTTTCTTTTTCATAAAATTTTTAAAGAATAGTTTGAATCAAACAGAAGTTGCAAAAATAGTACGGAGTTCCCTTGTACTTCACCCAGCTTCTCTTACTGATAATAACTTCTATATCCACAGTTATTGTCAAAACCATAGTCATTACAAATCACAGTCATTGTCAAAACCTGGAAATTTATTAGATACAATGCAAGTAAATTTGTGAAATATTTTCTTTCATGGTTATATTTGATGAGCTGAAAAAAATTGCTAATGAACACAGTAATTCCTCAATCCTGGTTAAACTATCCACCCTTTCTCTATGGGCTATTTCCAGTGCCGTGATATTCACAGGCAACCATAGCTTTTGGGACTCAAAAAAGGTGTCTCTGATCAACTACAGTATAACATATGACTCAGCTCTAGGCCAGCACTGTGCAGCAGAACCAAGACCATCATGAAAATGTTCCATGTATGTGCTGGCCAATATGGAAGTCGATGGACACATGGGGCTTTTGAGCAATTGAAATACGGCAGATGAAGAACTGATTACCAAATTTTTATTAATTACAATTTTAATTTAAATAAGCACACGTGGCTAGTGGCTATCATATTGGATAGTGCAGGTCTTGGCCCAGAAAGCATTCCCTTGATCCTAATCCCAGTCTTGATCCCATTCAGCCAAAGGAGACCAAAGAGCCCAGCCCTCAAATGTGAAGAGGAAAGAACCTAGCATAAGACTCTCTGTTCCTGCCCTATGGAAGAATAAAAGGAAGAAGTAAAATACTCAGCACTACCTTCCCTCTGAGCATTAGCGTGCTTTCACCAGAGCTCCTTGCCATTGGGGGTAGAAGGCAGAAGAGGAGCATCACAGTTGCATGGGTTCATAGGATACATGATTAATCCCACTAAAGTGCTGGAATTTCAATCAATCAGATGAGGGGGCCCTTCTCTTGCTCACCAGTGATGGGTGAAGTGAGAATTAAACTAGGAAACCCTCCTCTCTTAAAATTCTCAGCAAGGTACTTTATGCTTGTCCACCCATTGTGAACAAATCCTTGCAATGAGGTATTAAGAACTGACTGAGATATGCTTCCTGGGATGAAGAGAGCACCTTTTCATGGGGAAACAGAGGCATAAACAGTTCAATTCAATATAATGAGGGGTGAGAGGGAGTCATGTAATAGGGTGGAGAGGGAAGAAGACTTCCCCAAACACAAAATATAAGATTTGTGGTTATTAAGAGCCTGTCCCACCACCAGGTCCCTCTCCTATATTTATAGAACCTCCCTTATTGTGTTTTTTCCCCCAGGAAATTTGTTAGGAGAAAACCAGCAGATGAAGAAGCGGCGACAGCAAACCCATCACCAATACGCAACCATGGTTTTCTGCTTCGGCCCCATGGAGATAAGATGCCCAGGTGAGAGAAGCTATCTTGTGGGGAATGCTGGCAGTATTGGATGCTGTTTATCTCACCAAAAAACGTGAGAAGCAGGGGGGTTTGGGTGATTCACATGGGAATTGGGGAGAACGAATAAGCTTACGCAGTATTACCAGTGAACCCAGAAATTTCTCAATGAGATCAACTACGTCTTCTAGGGAGATGTCTTGGGAAGCTATACACACAAAGGCTATAACTAATGTTAGTCAAAGACCACTGCATTATTAGTTGAGCCAATGTCAGATAACCAATATACATTCTCTAGGAATACAAAGTGGGCTCTCTGAAGTGGTGTGCTGGTAAATGCTTTACAGAGCAGAGGGAAAGCCTTGATTTGTAGAGTTGGCCAATTTCCATGCAGTAGATACTCTGACCAAGGTGGATTTCAAACTACCAACATGACATCCCTGACCATGGAGTTGGGAAGAAATGCACAGTAGCCCACCATTATAGAGTATTTTGACCACACAGATACCTTAGCCAAAAATAAACTCAAGAACATAGACTACAGTAAAATGTAGTAAAATAATTAGAAAGTAATGAGTTTGAGTATTTATTACCTTTGTTTTTAATATGATATATTTAAATGTAAAGTTATATAATTTAATTTTTAATAATGGCTATGTTTAACAACCTGCTTGCAAAATTCCTGGAAATTTAACACTTTCATGTCTGGTATGACCTGGCTCCAGCTCATCAGTGGGTTTCTCCCTACCTCATATATCCCAGCCTTCTCCTCAGCCAGACACCAGAATCCAATGTGCATGTGCTCCAGGACAGAGAACATAAAATGGCATATTCACCCTCAGCTCTTTGCATGGTGTTGGCATAATCCATGGCTAAATTAGTGGCCACAGACCTAGCAACAAGTCTAAGGAAGGCAGCCCAAGGGTTCTAACTGCTTGGCCTGCCCATAGAACCCTTCTGAGTTAAGAGCCATAGGCCCTTTCTTTTTAACCTCACTCCTCCATTAGCCCTAATCCATGTATTAATTTCCCCGTTAATCCCTTTCATGTTGAGATGAGTAGATATATTCAGGAAAATAGCAAGGATTCTTGGGTATATCTAGAACTCAAGGTGACCTAAGAAAATGTCAGCAGAAACCCACCATATTTCATGATGCCACAACAGCATCTATTCCACAAAAACTGCCATCCCCGTAAAAGTAAATTCTTTTATTTCCTCTTGGGGACTAAGACTTTTGGGGACTAGGACTCTTGCCCTCTGGACCCCATGCTCTTTATTTGTTCCAGATTCAAATGCCCCAACATAGGGAACTGGATTGAGTTGGTAGTCTTCATCTAGAGGGCATCACCTGTGTTAGGGCATATTTCTCATAACAGGTGTTCAATGAACTGCTGACTCAGCCTATAGATCATGGTTTTCAACCTTGGCTCAACATTGGCATCACCCAGGAAGCTTTAAAAATGCTGATGCCTGTGACCCAGATCCAACATTCTGATTTACTTGGTCTGGGCTATGACCTGGTAATGGGAGGTGGGGGAGATGTTTAAAGCTCCTCTACATTGCATTCGCACATGGGTCAATTACTGATTCAGTCTTTTGATTCCAACAATCATATGATATCAATACTGACCAGGGCCATTTTGGAAACTAGTACAGTAAAAGGAGAAGAGGAAGAATATTTAAGACACATTTGGCTTCCAAGAGCCCCTTAGTTCTACCATCCGTATATTTTGTTAGCAAATCTCTTTATTCAAGTCATCTCTTTTTTTTGTTGTCTAGATAGCACTGTCCAATAGAACTCTCTGCGATGAAGGAAATGCTGTACTCTGCATTGTTCAATTTGGTAGCCATGTGTGGCTATTGAGCACTTGAAATGTGGATAATGCAACTGAGGGAGTGGATTTTAAATTTAGTTTTAATTAATTTAAATGTACATAACCACATGTGGATAGTGGCTGCTATTTGGACAACACAGGTGTGTTTTTTAAACACATCCCCTTCCTTTTAATTCTTAATACTTTTCTTACTTTTGAAACACAAGGAAACCGGCCCCCAAAAAAGGTAAAGGCAAGAAACTTCCACAGAAGCACCAGAAGCAAGAGTCAAGTAATTTGCTAACAGGTAATTTGCATCAGTGGATTGCCTGGAATGTTCTGAGGTTTTACATGCACAAGACAATTTTGATGATTTTCATGGCAGTGAAGACCAAAAGGGACTTTTCTCACATCTACAAGTTATACTATGCAGTTTTAAGGGGACACTAAATACTTGTCTTCTTAGCTATTATTTCTCAAATGAATTCTGCATTTCAAACTCTCTGTTAGGTATATTAAACACATTCTCTTTTATCCATGGAAATTCTATGAGTGGATTAATTGGACTCTGTTTTAGAGATGAACAAAGTAAACTCAGGTGAGAAGTCACTCAACTCCATCCAGCTGGTAGGTGGCATGAGATGGCAGTCAGGTATTTCTGATTTAATCAAAAGAAGGCTATTTTCTTTTACCATAATTCATGTTAAGTCTTCAAAGAATCATCAACGAGTTGTTCTTATTTTTTCAAATAATTTTATTTAGAGATACTTAGATTACATAAATGTTACACAAAAAATATAGGGATTCTCATATGCCCCACTCCTCACACCTCCCACACCCTCCCACTGTTCTGATATTTTGAGACATTTGTACTATGGTGGACCCGGGCTAAGAAAACTTTTCGAGGCTCATGGCAGTAGGTTGTTTTTCAAAATCACCCAAGCTTGATAATTCTAGATGCTGGAACTGCACGTGTTTGGAACACTGTCCCACGTGGGGTGAAGTAGTGGAAAACCATGTGAGATTCAGGAGGAGGTGGACCTGGGCGAAGACATGCCTTGACGCCCGGCCCAGCCGCGGTTCTTGCCACAGGTGGTCACGGGGAGTTAATTTATGTGGGTTTTACTAGCAGACCTTGAGTGCTGCTGGCTGTCTCTGCAGGTGCGGCATGACTGTCTCCATCTCCCACACGCAGAGACAAGCTCAGAGAGGCCCAGAAAGCTTTACACAGCTGAGACTTTGCGTTATGCCTACGTGCAGTGCCTGCTCTCCACACACACATTACAAAAATGACATCCCAACATGGGTAATTCTTGGCCAACGGGTTTTGTCAGAGACTTTTGTTAGGCAGTGCACAAACACCTGTTCTATGTAAATCACCACCACTCTGAGCCTGAGCGTGAATACGGAATCCAGCTGCGCATGCGTGGAGGGTCCTGCGTGCCGAGATGACCCTCCCGCTGCTGGACAGAGGAGGGGACTGCTCAGGGGACCCAGGGGGGCTCTGGGACCGCTCCGAGGGGGCACCAGGAGGAGAGAGTTCTTTGGCATTTTCAGCTTTTGCCCTTGTCCTTTCTCTGACCTCGACTTTCCTCATGGGCAGAAGGTAATATCTGCTGTTTAGGATTACCTAGGAAATTTAGGGGCATTGATTCCAGTCCTAAGCAGATGCTGCCCAGCACCTAACCTGCCCGGCCTGGCTCCCCAGAAAACCCTTTTTAATTGTGGGATACAATTTTATTAGCAACAAAGAGTATTCTTGTGCCTTCCTTGTCCATTTTCAAAGAACCACAGCCACACGTTCTAGCCACACGTTGTTCTCTCCAGTGTCCATATGGCACTGGACAGTCAGCACCCAGGGCTCCCTCAAGCCTCGCCTCGCCCAACAATCACATCTTACTGCACAATATTTTTTTCCCCAGGAAATATTTCTTCAGCAGAGAAGCAACTAGTGTCTTCCTTGGCTACTAATCTCTCTTTGGGGATTAAAAGAGATTGTACAAAGAATCAGTTTTTGGACCTTGAAAGAAACGTGGCTGTTGAGTTAACTCATAAAAGTGGAAACAGATACAGGTAAGAATAGAAGATGCTAATTATTTCTATGTAACTTGAATATAAAGGAATGTACAGAATCCACCATTTCAGAGATCTGAAATTTTGTCAACAACATGCCTGTTTCCTGCATTTTCAGGTTGGCATCTTAATTTCAGCATGTGC
>JAQZBX010058572.1:0-17707 GCA_029593785.1 Cabassous unicinctus
CTATCAAGCCCACCACACTGCCTTCTCAGGGCTGCCTTCACATCCTTGTTCCTTAGACTATAGATGACAGGGATCTGGGTTGGGGGCACCACTGTGTAGAGCACAGATAGGAAAAGATCCAGCATTGAAGGGGAATCTGATCTTGGCTTGAAATAGGCAATGACACCAGATATCATAAAAGAGTGTTACAACCACATGATGTGGGATGCAAGTAGAAAATGCTTTTGATCTACTCTGCTTGGATAAAATTCCTCATGATGGTAGAGAAAGTGTAATTGAAACAAAACAAACTACTGCAAGACTTGTAATAAACACCATGACTCTAATTTCAGTGATAATTACTTTGGAATTTAAGAGGCTTAGGAGCTGTGGGATATCACAGAAATATTGATGTACTATATTGGACCCACAAAAGGGTAATGAGAATGTTGCAGCCACATGCATGAACCCACAGATCATCCCACTGAGCCATGAAGTGGTCATCATCCTCACACAGGTGCCTTGGTTCTTGATAAGCTCATAGTGAAAGGGTTGGCAGATGGCCACATGGTGGTCATAGGACATCAGAGTAAGGATGGCTGTCTCAGTAGAGGCAAGCACAATGAAAAAGAAGACTTGCAGAGCACAACCAAAAAATGAAATTGAGGTATTGTGGGTTAAAGAATTAACAATGGATCTGGGAACTGTGACAGAGATGTAGCAAAAATCTAAAAATCATAAATTTCTCAAAAAGAAGTATATTGTGGTTTGAGGTGGCCATCTAGAGTGGTAGGCATGATGATTAGGAGATACCCAGTGAAAGTTGCCAAGTAAACCAGCAAAAATAGAGCAGTATGTAAGGTTTGAATTTCCCAGGAGTCTGAAAATGCCATGAGGAGAAATTCAGTAACTTCGTTCTGTTTAGATCATTTGTGGTTATTCCCTTTCTTTCTCTGGAGAAAGCAGAGTGGAAAAGATTAGATATAAATATGTTGAATGTGTCTACTTAAAAGGATATGTCTAAAGCAACTGAATTTTTGATAATTAGATGAAAATCACTCATATTCATATGTGTATACTATATTTCTAAACCTGAATATTAATTACATAGCATAGTGTTTTATACGTGGCATATTCTCAATAAATGTATCCTGCCTTCAAAGATGTATGGAAGATATTACCTTCTCTGCCATGGATGCAAGAATATTACAATATATCAATGCTTAGGGTCAACAACAAGGGGGTATAAAGGAGTATGAAATTTTTCTTTTGGAATTATTAAAACATTCTTAAATTGACTGGTGTGATGAAAGCACACCCTTGTGATGAAACAGAAAGCCACTGAATATACACTTTGGATGGATTGAACAGGCAGGGAACTGTATAATATAGTGAACACTGTGGTGGATGATGGACTGTGGTTGACAATACAAATATGAGAATGTTTTCTCATGAGCTATAACAAATGTACAATACTAATACATGGTATTAATGATTGGATGATTTGTGGAAAAAATATACCAAATATAATATATGGACTATAGTTAGTAGAAATATTTTGATGATATTCTTTCATCATGTGTAAAAATATTCCACAATAGTTCAAGGTGTTAGTAATGGAGTAATGTATGGAAATCCTGTATTGTATGCATGATTGTTTTGTAAGCTCACAACCTTTCTGATTAAAAAGATGTATGGAAGATATGCAATCAAAATACAGAAGGAAAAGTAGGGATGATTAAAAAATGAAGTAATCAGCGGGAAATTAGAAAAGAATAGAAGAACACATACACACAAAGAAAAAACATGAATATGAAGCATATTATTTGCTCATTCTGTGTTAAAATATAGCATTGCAAATAATTAGCATTCTGTTCAGTTTTGTTAAAATGAATGTAAAGTGGTGTTAGCCATCTGGAAAAAATGCCTTATTTCATAACTATTAAGATTGCAAACACAATGTTTCTGAAAAAAAGAAAGGATGTATTTATTAAAATCTGATGTAATTGGCATAATGATAGGCTCCTAGGTTAAACTATTTTATAAGATGTAGTTTTTAAATTCAAACATTTTCCAAACAAATGGAGAACACATTGAAGTAAAATTCTCCGTGGACTCTGATGTGATAATATCAGAAGGGGTGAAGCTTAGTGATAGTGGATTACATCAAGCAGAGAGAGATTTTTCCCGCTTTGTTTTTTTATACAAAGCTTGTACAAAAGGCATATTTAAGCTCAGATATGAGAAGCATTCTGCCAGAATAGCATATTCTAAAGAGAATCACATAGGAAATGACAAAGAATAAAAAGTATTCATTATATGTTTAGGATATGGGTGTAGGTTAGGTAGAAAATTAGACTTGTTCATTTAAACCAGTCTGATCTTTGTGCTTTATGCCCTGGAATTCAGAATTAATCTTCAATTATGTGATAAATTGGAATGTTGAGCATGTATCAAAGATGCCTAAATATATTAAGAAATTTCTATCATAAATCTTTCCTAATTACTGGTTCCCATTTCATCAAGTGTTTTTACTTAGTTTAGTTTAATTTAGTTTAGGTTTCAGTGTTGTTTAGTTTGGTTTGGTTTTAGTATGGTAAAATGGTATTAGAGTTTAGCTCCACACTACTATAGTCGGTTCAGCAAAACTCTCAAGTGGATTTTCCCTTTCTCAGTGTATGGAGCAATAAAACCACCTCTCCAATCAGGACACAGAACATTTCCATCACACCCAAAATATTCTTCATATCCTTTTGTTCACTATCTCTTTCTGTGCCACTCTCCACCCCAGGAAACTACTGGTACTGGCTTTTCTCAGTATGAGCTTATTTTCAAGAATTATCTCTAAAATTGACACAGTAAAGTTAATTCTTGTATCAATAATTTTAGCAGTACTGATGAATTAGTTGTCTTTTTAAAAAGTTTTATTACCTGTCTATATTATACCATTAAAACCCACCTCAGATGTTGGAGCAGTTGGGCAGTTTAATGTAATTATGAATTTCAAAAATAGATATTGGATTATGCTTATAAACTGGTCTGTTAATCTGGACATGATAAAGTTATGATTAGGGCATTGACTGGGTAACGTCAATAAGATGTTGAGCCCCACCCTTTGGTGGGGGGGTGTCCAAGATAAAAGGCATGGCAAAGGACAATGTTGAAGTAGTTTTGTGGATGTGGTCTTAAGCTAGAGCCCTGGGGAATAAGAGAGCTTGGTCATGAGGCAGGAAAGAAGGTCCCGGGAGAGAGACAAGCCATTCACCTGATAGACTACAGCTGGCCTTGTGGAGAAAAGCAAAGCCTAGAGAGCCTCATAGACTACCGCTGACTTTATGGAGGAAACAGAGGAGCTAAGCCCAGAGAGAAATGCAGCCCTGGGAAGAGAGAAATCCAAGGAGTCTGAACCCTGGCAAACTTCGGCAGCTTTCTTGCTCCAACACATGGCAATGCACTTTGGTGAGGAAAGAAACTTATGCATTATTGCCTGGTAACTGTGGACTTCTACCCCAAATAAATACCCTTTATAAAGACCAACTGATTTCTGGTATTTTGCATCAGCACTCCTTTGGCTGACTAATACAGATGTGTTTCTCAAAGAGAGATGAGGAATGTGCCCTTTTTTCCTTCAGGGTCATGTCAACAATTATACAGATGAAAAGAACCAAGAAGAAGCCAACTGAGTGGTTCTCAATAGAAAATCACATCTCCACGAATTGTGGTTTTTTCACATTCATTGCCTGGATAGCCTGATGTTCTTATGGGGACAGATGCAACCAAATGGAAAGGAAATTACTGGATGTCAACAAACAAATGAATTAACTCCATTTTAGAAGTTTTTCTACTTAGTATAGTTCCCCAAGGAACAACTGAAAAATTATCTTTTATTTTGGAGATCATTAGTGGGTATTTGGGCAACACTGAGCAAAGAACAGGTGTCAAAGCCCCTAATGTGAGGACTATCATGTGATTTGAGGGAGAGAAACATAATTGCTTAATTTGTTATAAATTTTAAAAATTAAATCAAACCTAAGTTTTTATTTTATTTCATTTTATTTTTTTTATTGTGGGTAAAAATCAAATTTTTCACAATACATACCAATATTTGTAAAATGATATATAAATACATATGCATATATGTGCATTTGTTTACATAAATGTTATTTGTTATATATATATATATATTTTTTTTTTAAAGGTGCCTAGATTACCTAAATATGATTTCAGCCAAAAATACATACACACCACAAACCTTCCCCCACAGAAAAAAACATGGGCTCTTCTATCCCAAAATTACTTGAGACTCTTACACTAGACTACTCTCCCCTCATCCACATGAAGTTGTTCACACTCAGGTCACACACCTGCTATCCCTGAAATGAAAGAAATGGATGCACATTTTAAAATTCATGGTCCTATCCCGTTAAACTGAGTAAGAATATGATATGGGAATCCATAAGAATGCACTCCTAAAGGAATGATAAAAATAACAGATTTATGGTTTTTTGGCCTGAAGTTATCATGTAAAATTGAATTAAAACTTACTGCATGGCATGGACTGATTTTGGATGAGCTGGGTCATTAACTTCAGTTGTTAAAATCTTCTAACTGAAGGCAAGATAACATCAGTTTAAGTGGGCACTCACTATCTCTCTCACAAAAGACAGCTGATTGGGGACAGGGTCCTGCCTGACTGAGCTGTTTTGGGAGCCCACGGAGCTGGAGCCTTTAAGGCATTGATCTGGAGGGAGCTGGACAGGGAGATAGATTGCTCAAGATAAAACCATGAGTTTTTAGCCCCATGCCTGGAAATCAGGGATGTCTAAACCCCATCCTCAGGGTAGGGGCCCAGGTGAGCCCCAACTCTTGCCAGCCACCCTGCAAGGGGAAGCATTCTCCATGAAGGGAGGGTTCTGGCAAAGGGCAGAAAGGGGTTTCCTTTCTGTGGGTTTGGTTGCCTTGACTCCCTTTGACCTTTGGGCTTTGGGGAGCACACCAGCCAGCTCAAAGTGGCACCAGGCTGAGAGGAGTGCTGAATCTGCTGAGGAAGCCTGATTTACCTAACCACCCTGAGATACAGAAACTTGGCCTGAGAGATGGTGGGGTCAGCCAATTTGATAGTTCTGTGCTGAGGATTGTCAAAATTTCAACTCCTCTAAGGGACTCAGTCATGGAAATTGATTAATAAATTTCCAAGAGCCTATTTAGGGTTCCCAGGGAGCCTATTTAGGGTGGTCTAGAAGAGGCTTGAAAATCATTTCTGAGCGGTGAACTCAGACATCAGACTCTCATTTGAATTTCAAAAGGGAACTCAACCTGACCAGGAGAGGGGAGGGGGAATCTGCTCATACAGCCTGTTGCATCCTGCTGCCCTAGGAGAGTCAAACGTGCCTGGAGAAAAGTGATTGTACAGCTTTCTGAAGAGCTATGACCCAATTAGAAAGGTAGCTCAGTGGATCAGTTTCTACCTTCAGTATATTGAGGCCCCTATTTCAATTCCTGGTTCCTCTAAGAGTAGTGATCCTCTGGGATATCTAACATGCAGCTGATAATTTAGGACAGGGAAAACACTGACAGTAATTTTGTACTAGCTTCTTTTGAGTCCCTTATTTTTCCACACGCAAAAAAGGTTACTTAAAAATTTTTTTAAACTTAGTATACTCACTAAAACCGGCCTCAAAACCTGCAGAGAGAACCCTACAGGGTAATTGATTGATGAACAGAGGCAGAATGAGAGGCTCCACAAGGGCTCAAGAAGGAATATGTTTCTTCCTCAGCTTTGTTTGACTGCTTGCTTGTGTGTTTGTTTTTTTGTTTGTTTGTTTCTTGCTTTTCTTTCCTCTTTCTTCCCCCACCACTTTTTAAAATTAGGTGCTGCTGGCTTATTCTTCTTTGCTATGCTTCTTCCTTGAGTTCCCATTTTCTGTGTATAGTGATTTTGTCTGCCAAAGCTATCTCTTTCCTTTCTTCATCTTTGTATTTTCTACTTTCTGTTGTGGTTCTTACAATCCACATTTAGCCCTCAACTTTTATGGTTTTGATGTCTATCTTGTCTATACTGTTTTATTTTATTTTTATTAACTTTTTCTTTCTATCATTTTTTTACTCTTTCTCTCTCTCCTCATCATTCTGTCCCTTTAAATCATTCTATTAGGTTTCCCATTTCATTGTAGGTTCTCCACTTGTTTATTCCTATTACTCTACGTTGCTTACATGAGTTAAATATTCATTTTACTAAGTATTATATGGCCCCTCTTCTAACTTTTTATTATTAGTATCCCTTTTCTTTTCTTACATCTTTTGCTTTCTCTGCCCCTAATCTTTTTCCTTCAAGGGAATGCAGAAAACAGCAAGGAAATAGAACAAAAAGAACAAAGTGTCAACGAGAAAACTTAACACACATACAAATGCAGTGGCTAAATAATACTCTAGAGCAGAGAGAGAAGCTAATCAGGTGAATAAACCCATCAAGGTATAAAGATGACCAGAAGCAAAAAAATTACAAACCATACTAAGAAACAGGAAGAAATGGACCAGTCCAATGAACAAACTAAAAATCGTAAAAATCTGCAGAACATCAAACAACTACTCAAAGCTGTCCAAACAAATATCATGGACCAACTTAATGACATGAAGGAAGAGATTAAGGATATTAAGAAAACACTGGGAGAACATACTGAAGAAATTGTAAACATGCATAAAGGGAAAAGAGATATGATGTTGATGATCAGCACAATACAAGAAATAAAAAAGATGCTGGAATTATAAAACAGCAGCTTTGAACAGGCAGAAGAATGAATTAGTGATGCAGAAGAAAGCATATCTGAAATCAAACAAATAGTAGAACAGATAGATAAAAAGTTAGAAAAAAATCCACCAGGGACTTAGGGATTTAAACGTCTATACAAAATGCACAAGCATATGCATTGTAGGCATCCCAGTGGGAGAAGAAAAGGGAAAGGGAACAGAAGCAGTGTTGAAGGAAATAATTACTGAATACTTCCCAACCCTATTGATGAAGATGATCATACATGTCCAGCAAATACAGTGCACCTCAAACAGTATAAATCTGAACAGGCCTACTCCAAGACATATACTTGTCAAAATGTCTAATGCTCAAGACAAAGAGAAAATACTCATGGCAGCAAGAGAAAAGAGAACCATCACATACAAGAGAAGCTCAATTAGATTAAGTGGTGATTTTTCATCTGAAACCATGGAGGAAAGAAGGCAGTGGTATGACACAGTCAAGGTATAAAAAGAAAAAAACTTCCAGCCATGAATTCTCTATCCAGCAAAGCTGGCATTCAGAAATGAGGGTTAGTTCAAAATATTCACAGATAAACAGGTATTAACAGAGTATGCCAATAAGAAACCTGCCCTTCAAGAAATACTGAAGGAAGTTCTGCAGGTTGAAAGGAAAAAACAGGAGGGAGAAAGTTGGAGGAGAGTGTAAGAACAACTAAAAAAACAAAAAGAGAAATAAAAACAACATATGACATACATAAACACAAAGAAAATATGGCTGATGTAAGAAATTCCTTGAGAGTAGTAACACTGAATGTTAATGGATTAAACTCACCTGTCAAGGGACGTAGATTGGCAGAATGGATAAGGAAATATAACCCCACTATATGTTGTGTACAAGAAACCCACCTCAGACCCAGGGATTCAAGGATGCCAAAAGTGAATGGCTGGAAAACAATTTTACAAGCAAACAATAACCAAAAAATGGGTGGGAGTAGTAGCTTTAAATGCAAATCTATTGTAAGAGACAAAGATGAACATTATATATTAGTAAAAGGGGTAATCTTTCAAGAAGAAAGAACAATCATAAACATTTATGCACCCAATCAGGGTGCTACAAAATACATAAAGCAAACACTGGAAAGACTAATTGGAGACATAGATGTCTCTAAAATTATAGTGGGGGAATTTAATACACCATTATCACCATTACACAGAACATCTCAACAGAGAATCAATATAGAAAGACAGACTCTGAATAATACATTAGAGGATTTGGACCTAAAAGACATACAGAATGCTACACCCAAATACAGCGGGATATACATTCTTCTCGAGTGCACATGGATCATACACCAAGATAGACCACATGCTAGGCCACAGAAAAAACTCTCAATGAATTCAGAAAGATTGAGATTATACAAAGAAATTTATCTCACCACAATGTAATGAAATTGGAAAATCACTAAGGGCCAGAGAACCAGAATAGGCACAAATATATGGAAGCTAAAAATCACACTTTTAGACAAACAGTGGGTCAATGAGGAAATCTCAAAAGAAATCAGTAACTACTTTGAAACAAATGAAAATGACAACACAACATTTCAAAACTTATGGGATGCAGCCAAAGCTGTACTGAGGAAATTCATAGACATAAATGCATATATCAAAAAAGAAGAAAGAGCTAAAATTGAAGACCTAACTGCACACCTGGAGGAATTGGAAATACAACAACAAACTAACCCCAAAGGAAGTAGAAAGAAGGAAATAACAATAATTAGAGCAGAACTAAATGAAATAGAAAACAAGAAAGCACTAGAAAAAAATAAACAAAACCAAAAGTTGGTTCTTTGAGAAGATCAATAAAATTAACAAACCCTTAGTTAGACTAACAAAGAAAAAGAGAGAGCAGATGCAAATACACAAAATAAGAAATGGGGAAGGAGATATCACCACTAACCCTTCAGAAATAATGAGTATCATAACAGGATACTTTGAAAAATTATATGCCAACAAGAATGGTAATTTAGAGGAAACGCACAAGTTCCTAGGAACTCACAAGCAGCCTACATTGACAAAAGAAGAAATTGATGAACTCAACAGTCCAATTACAAGTAAACAGATAGACTCAGTCATCAAAAACCTTCCAACAAAGAAGAGACCAGGACCAGACAGATTCGCAGGTGAATTTTACCAAACACTCTGGAACTAACACCATGCAGACACATTAAAAAGATGTAAAAGGCATCCACATTGGAAAGGGAGAAGTAAAAATACTCAACAAAATACTTGCTAATCACATTCAACAACATAGCAAATGAATTATACACCATGACCAAGTGGGTTTCATCCCAGGTGTTGCAAGTATGGTACAACATAAGAAAATCAATCAATGTAATACACCACATAAACAGATTGAAAGAAAAAAATCACATGATCATCTATATAGATGCAGAAAAAGCATTTGACAAAATACAGCATACTTTCCTGATAATAACACTGCAAAAGATAGGATTAGAAGGAAATTTTCTGATCATGATAAAGGGTATATATGAAAAATCCACAGCTAACATCATCTTCAATGGTGAAATCATAAAACCTTTCCCTCTAAGACTGGGAACAGGACAAGTATGCCCACTATCACTGCTCCTTTTTAACATTTTCTTAGAAGTACTTGCTGGAGCACTGAGGCAAGAAAATATATAAAAGGCACCCAAATTGCGAAGGAAGAATTAAAAATTTCACTATTTGCAGATGACATAATCCAATACATAGAAAGCTCTGAGAAATCTACAACAGAGCTTCTAGACCTTATAAAGGAGTTCAGTAAAGTTGCATTTCAATGCCTTCTGGAAATCTATTGCTTTTACTTAAAATCTTTTTATTAAGGTTTGCTCAGTTTCAAAATCTGTAACTTTGTTTTCTTGCACTTTATCAATCTCTATGATATTTTGAAAGAGGTTGTTATTTGCTGACAAAAAGTTCTTGAGGTACAGTGGGTGATACATACTGTGGGCAGATGCAAAGCTTCTGAAATAAGGGAAGCCATCCAGCAGATCGAGTCATTTTCTTCAACAATGTTGAATACATAAAACTGTTTTGCAGCAAATACTTACTGATACGGAAATGTCATCACAGGAGAGCTGCACCAAAAAGGTAGGGCAGCTCATTTCATGCTTTCTTCTCTCCCTTCCACCTTTGACACTCATGGTCAGATGATCCCGTGAGTTCTTGTGAAAAAGTGTGTAGTTGAGATTTATTGCCAGGAGCCCATGAGCAAATAAGCAGGCAAATGTATCCACAAAACAATAATTGGAAAGTAATTAGAACGATGCTTATTTTTATTGTCTAAGTGTGGAGGATCACGCTGCTGAACCATCTCCAGTCTTGAGAATGGAGCAGCACCTGGTATTTGGGACCACTCAGGCCATTCAGACACACTAAAATTAAATAAACTCAGATTGTGTTTATTTAACTATCTTCACTGGAGTCTCACATGAAAAGAATACGAGGGGGTAGAAATTGACTGCAGATTCAGCAAAGGTTTTGGCCATCCTAATAGCTCCCAAAGAAGGCTCAAGTGTTGCGTTAAGTAAGCAAACCACTAGGTTGAAAGAAGAAACATCGATGTAGGTGGTATCTACCACTCTGCTGACTGATGACTGGCAATACCTGGTTGACAAACTTGAGCTCTGAAAGATCCAGTGAGCAAACATGCCCAGGGAATACACAGCCCCAGACAAAGGTGCAGAGACACAGACAAAGCTCTCTGTCCACACTGCTAGAGAAGGAACCAGATTCAGAAATAACACCCCAAACCTTGAGCCCACTCATTAGGGGGAGCTCAGCTTGCACTGACTGCGAACACCTCTCCAGCACATGTAGGCATGTGCACACATGCAGTAGTTTATCTATCATTTTGAATTTTCCAGTAAAATTAAAATAGCATTCCCTTTCCTGGCATCTTTGCTTTAAAGCACTACGAGCTAAGCAGAGAGACTCACATTTAAGTAGAACCCTCATGGCTGCATCAGGTTGCGTAGCATGGGTTGCTTGAGCTCTAAATCAGCTCTGAGTCATCCACTGCCTTTCAAGTGCTAGTTTCTTAACGTCAAAGTCACAATTGGATTTTTTTACTCAGAATAGGTGCTTAAGGAGCACTGTCAACCATTCAAGTAGGAAAAGGTGAAGCTTGAGCTGAGCATCAGGCCTGCATATACGCCCCTTCCCAGCTTTGGAAGTCGAGAGGATGTAGGCACTTTGCTAGTTCGGCCAAGCTTTGCTGTGTGTCCAGCTCCGGCAGTCTGAGCAGAGAGGAGGACCTGCCTCTTTTTGCCATTTTAACCCCAAAGATGTTAATTTTGGGAGATTTGTTTCAGAGAACTCTTAGCAATGGGAGACATTGTCCAAACAGACAGTGATGCCGGGTAGGGGCCTTGGCCCAAAGGGGTGAATTTGCCCAGCATGTCTCCATACCATGCAGCTGTGTATCTGATCTTGGGGGTCCTCTTGTCTGAGTAGACAACAAGGGCAAGGTGGCCAGTTCCTAGTTCCCACCTGCAAAGAGGGTGATGCCTTTCCTCCTTAAGACTGTCTGATTGCACCATCAGGCAAACCCCAAAAGTAGGCCCTTGCTCTTGCTTTTTCTCCTTCCCTGCCCTCTTGAATAAATCCACGTTTTCTTAAAAGATAGGAAGGAGCAAACAACTTTAAGCAACCCATCCATATTTCCAAGAATTGCAGCATTTCACTTCCCTCTAAGGAGCTGAAGTCAGTTTTCCAATTTCTTAACTCCTAGAGTGAACATGAAATCTCCATTTTCCCACCACAAACATGTCCCTGGGCCACCTGACCTTGTGTAGGATGTCCTCCCTGACCGTTTCTCTGCAGGAGTCGAGGAGGGGATGGATTTACGGTGGGCAGCAGGCTACAAAGGTCAAGGCAGAAAGGAAAAAGGTCAAGGATAAATTGAATGGGCTGTGAAGAGGCAACTAGAATAAAAGGACAGACTCAGAAGCCAGCCTGTGGACCAGAGCTCTGGGAAGGGCAGTTAGTAATTTGGGATGATTGGTGGGACCATGGGGTTTTGGATGGCACAGTCTGGGGGTTAGGCTATTTCTTAGAGCTGTCCAGGGCCCACAGATCATTGCCTCATGTGGACTGAGTACTTCTGAAGCCCCATCCCATTGAATGCAGGCCCTGGGATGCCCATTGAACACATAGAGGATGGGACCCTGGCAGACATTGCAGAGTGTCTCCCAGGTCGTGGAGGTGGTTGGGAGCCATCTCAGGACCAGGGTCACCCCTGACTCTCAGCCAGAACCTCTCCTTCTACCATGTTCAGATGAGGGGCTGCCTGGAGGTGTCAGTACTGCTTGCCAGACTGAGAGGCTGCACTCACCTCCTGGTGACCATTGACTTCCAGATGTCTGTCCCTGATGGGGGGTTGGGCCAAAGCCCAATCCTGGTGCTTACACCTGGAACCAAAAATCCCCAGATGCTATGGGAGATGTGGGGGGTGAGGGGTGCTAAATATAAAAGGCAAATGGGTTCATGCCCACTAAATGGACGGTCTGTTTGACCTTCTTTCCCAAGAAAACATCTCCCCTACAAGTAGCTGTGTTACTGAAGGCTGTGCAGGAGAAATAAGTTTTAAACTACATAATTGTTAACATGAGCGTGTGCTGTTTTAAAAGCTGTGACACTGAATTCCTTGGTAATGGGGCAAAGACTCTCTTGTTGATATGTTTTTCTGTTTGGGGCTTTTGCATATGGCTGAATGGGACCCAGTCTCACAAAAACGTGTGTATTTGGGAGTATTTAAAAGTATGAAAGTTGAGAGCTGTGGTGGCCAGGTGCTTGGGATTGCCAGTTGGCATCTCTGAGCTCAGTTATTCCTTCTGTAGGAGGATCCAGACCTGCTTCTTTATCTGTTTCAGTGAAATGTGATGAAAGTTAATTAATTTGATCAGTGGATTGACAAACGAGATGCAGAAAATGTGATATTTGGTGGGAAAGTCATGGTTATAAATCTTAAATATTAGAGAACCAGGCAGCTGCAGGGAATGTAAACACATCTAACCAGCGTTTACATGGGGGGAAACTGAGCCCTGAAGATTGGTGTCACCAGACACCCTGGATTAGAACCCAAGATTAGAACCCAGGTTTAGAACCCAGGTTTAGAACCCAGGTTTAGAACCCAGGATTAGAACCTAGGATTAGAACACAGAACTCAGGATTAGAACACAGGATTAGAATACAGGATTAGAACCCAGGATTAGAATTTAGAACTCAGGATTAGAATATAGATTAGAACCCAGGATTAGAATCAAGGATTAGAACTCAGGTTTAGAACCCAGGATTTGAATCCCTGATTCAAACTCAGGATTAGAATGTAGGATTAGAACTCAGTTTTAGAATCCAGGATTTGAACCCAAGATTCAAACTCAAGATTCAAAGCCAGGATTAGAATCCAGGATTGGAACTCAGGATTAGAATCCAGGATTAGAACCTAGGTTTAGAATCTAGGATTAGAACCTAGGATTATAACTGTGAACTAAGGATTAGAATGCAGGATTAGAACCCAGGATTAGAATCCAGATTAGAACCCAGGATTAGAAAGCATGATTGGAATTCAGGATTGGAACCCTGGGTTGAAACCCTGGACTTGAACTCAGATTGGAACTCAGGATTAGAATCCAGGATTACAATCTAGGATTAGAATCCAAGATTAGAATCCAGGATTAGAAGCTAGAATTAGAATTGAGAACTAAGGATTAGAACCCAGGATTAGAATCCAGATTAGAACCCTGGATTAGAAAGCAGGATTGGAATTCAGGATTGGAACCCTGGGTTGAAACCCTGGATTTGAACTCAGGCTTGGAACCCAGGATTAGAACCCAGGATTAGAATCCAGGATTAGAACCTAGAATTAGAACTGAGAACTAAGGATTAGAACCCAGGATTAGAACCCAGTGTTAGAATCCAGGATTGGAACCCAGGATTGGAATCCAGAATTGGAACCCTGAACTTAAACGCAGGATTGGAACTCAGTACCTGTGGCAGGTTATGGATGTGGAGTGGGACTCTTTTTGGAATGATATTGGTGGCAGCCCATGAGGGTCTTCAGGCTTAGTCCCACCCCCACAAGGGGCAAATTCATCACCAGAATTCAGAGCTAGGGGCTCTGTTGCTGTAAGCCCTTGGCCCCTGTCCCCCATGTCTCCTGCACCCACCTGTCCCTGTGTTCCCTCCATAACCCCTCGAATGACCCCCATCTTCACCCTGTGCCCCCTTCAGCCCCCTCTAAATATACCCCTATCCTGCACCCTCCTGGCAGCTTTGGAGCCACTGCTGGGACCCAGCTCCTCCAGTCCCCAGACCCTGCCTTCCCATGCGGGACCTCACTAGCCCTTGGCACGAAGCCTCTTTGGCTGCAAGTCAGCTACTGCACCTCCTTGAGCCTCGGCGATGGGCCCTCTGCATCTGCTCCCTCCAGGAGACCCTCTACTTAGTCTCTGTTTACTTAGAAGGAAAGCCTGGGAGCTTTGGGCAAGCAAACATTTACGGGAGCTAATCTGGTGGGTTGTCTATCCATCACTCCACCTGGATACCTGGAGAGCTGGCTGGGGCAAGAGGAAGAGGCTTTGTGTACAAATAAATTGCCATGTTAAGGGCCCACTGAAAATGCATGGAAGACATTATTAAGGCTTAATGGCCATCTTATCAAAATCCAATAAGACAGACATTTGGCAAAAGGCTTAAATTTATTCTTTGACTTTCTGGAGGGCTTGGATTTTTCTGTTAACAAGAGTATAGTCCACCCAGGAGATGGTATCAGCTAAAAGAATTTTGATTCACTCTCTTTGGGATATGAAAAGGGTTCATGCCCCAGCAGCCCTTCCTTTGTCCAGTTTATCTTGCCTTCTTTCTCATCTTGAAAGAGAAGGGCATGTTAGCACAGGACAATTGGGGAGGAAAGGAAGCAGAAGTTACCTTTTTCCTCTTTTCTTTTTCTTTTTCCTTTTCCTTACCCCCAAACCCATGAAAGAAATGATATATATCAGAAATTTGCATCAGTAGAGCTAGGACTGGGGAACTGGAGAGCTGAAATGGTGCCTCTTCAGAAGCTTTGAAAAATTGAGCCGAGTCACCACTTAGGTAAAGGAGTGGAATAAGCACCAACGAGGTTTAGAAGGAGAGTCAAAAATAAATTGAGCTAAAAAAGCCAGACTGCTGGAAAAGAGGCCGCTGATAGGTCCATAAATCTCTCCCCATTATTATTACTAGGTTCAAAATGCTACAAGTCATAAAAGTCATCTGCGATTGTCACCATTCATTGTCACCAATAGTAGTTTGCCAGATGCCAGGCACTCCCAGCACATTAACTCATTTTCCCCCAAACACCCTACACAGGTGTTTTTATCCCAAATTTACTCTGTGCAGGAAACCAAGGCACAGAGAGTTTAAGATTCTTGCCCAAGGCCACAGCATGCCATGGAGAAGCCAGAGGCTTTCAAATACCTGCATGTAAGATTCAGAAGTAACTGTCTTTCAGAATTGCATTACACCTTCTCGCTGTCAGGATGTTTCTCCAGCCCTGACATCAGAGCTGACCTTGACAATCCAAGAATTAAGTCCAGAATAGCACTAAACTATAGGTGCAATGGAGTTGAGAGAAAGGTAAGACTGGATTGGAGTCACTGGATGTAGATTTATCAGTCAGCTATTGCCACAGCAATGTTGCATAACAAGCCATCCTCAAACTCAGTGGCTTAATTTTCATTGATTCAATGTGCAAGTTGGCCGATCAAGAGCTCAGACAAACTTGCTTCCAAGCTCACCGTTGGGTCTGGTTTGCCGTGAATGTTGTTGTCCTCCTTGGAGCACTGGGCCTTCTGGGGATTAATCTCAAGGTGAGGGCATAAGAAAGAAGCAGGGACAGGCAATGCATCCTTACTCCTAGGCCAACAGCATGGCCCCCCCGACAGAGAGTGTGTGTGTAGGTGATGTGCTTTCCCTCTGGGAACATGGCAGAGGGCATGGGCGCATGGACAGGTGACGGGTTAGGAACAAGAGTGCAATCTCCACAGGAGGCTTCCTGGGGAGGTGGCAATCGGGCCATCCCCAGGTGACAGGCTAAAACATGGATAATGGCTCGAGGTGTGTTGCCCATGGCTAAGGCAGAGGCCCAGTGACCAAGAGCAAGCATTAGAATAAAGTTAAAACACAGCCGCTTACTCTCGTGGCTGGTCATGTGCAGTGAGCCCAGCTTCCCCACCCCACCCTCTTTGGTGGGTCTCTTGGGTGCACCCATCCATGAGAACAGCCTTCTGTGCCTTGGAGGGAGGCCCTCAGCCCTGTTCCAGAACCCTAGAAAAGGAGACAGTCTCAAGGGTTGTCAGCACTGTGGGGGGTGTCACTCCAGGCCCTTTGTTGGAGGGGAAGGCCTGGGAGGAGGCTGGCGGGTGGGGCATCCGTGGCTGAGACCCAGGACACGACCTGGCTTTGGCTGACCTCTCCTCCTGGGCAGTAGAGTTGGCCAGGACAGGAGAGAATGGACCCAGCCAGCCCCACCCAATGCTGAGTCCAAAGGGACATTTGGCAAGTCCAGAATTGAAGGTGATGTGGTACATCCACAAGCACACAGACACAACATTACACACGGACATGCCTCTACGAATTATACACATCAGTACTTACCTACATGAAAACAGGCATGAAAACTATACATATTCAAAAAAAATACACAAAACTGACAGTGGTGGTTCCCTTTCCGTGGTAACATCATGGAGGAGTTTCTTTTATGGAATTACTAGATGAATGGGGTGTTTTAATGATGAAGTACATTGACTTCTGTGCAACGCTCATTCAGCTTGCCTGGCCTGGGCCAGCGCTGTGAATGGCAGAAGCAGTCAATGTGACAGTGGCCATGCTCGGCGGTCACCATGCGGGACGCAATTAGGGTCTGTGCCCCAGGACCGACGGCCTGGCTTTTGGGGCCATCAGGGCAGATCATGAAACCTCTAGCACTCTGCCTCTCTGGGGATCACTTGCATTTTGTCTGATTAGTCATAGTCTCAAAATGTCACAAATTTGACAAATATTTACCAGCTCTTGCTGTGTGAGGCCCTGTTCCAAGTGCTGGAGATACAAGGTTGAATTCCACAATTGTGCACGTCCCTTGTGCACGTCCCTTGGCCACCTCAGCCACCTCATGGATGGGCCACGGGGAACTTTGTTTTCCAGGTCCCCAACACCCCACGCTCGCCCAGACTCCCAGGTCTCATCAGGTGTCCCTTGTTGGGGCTGGTGGGGCAAGGTTTCAAGATTCACAGTGTCATCTGTTCTGTTCGTTTCAGGCAGAGGGGCCCCCAACTTGCCACGCCGGCCGTGGTGAGATTTCTGCATCCTGTTGATTCTAAGGAGTTACTTTTCTCAGCAATTCCTCCTTATTGCCTACTTTGCAGAGAAGACCTAGGAGAGGCCCCGGGAGGTTGGGGTGCATATCAAGTTGGGGTTCGGAGGCTGGCTCTGTGCACCTGCTTCTGTGCAGGCCTCAAGGAGGTGGAGCAACTCCTAAGTGATAGAGGGGAGACTTGGGTAGCCCCAGCTCACCTGTGGGGAGGATCAAGGTGGGTGCTGGCCTGGGAGGTCCTTAGGGTGTCCCAGCAGGTGCAGCAGTGGAGGTGGCAGGGCCCCTCCCAAGCATAGGATGTGGCCAGCTTCCATGAGAAAAGTCAGGCATGCTCACTGCCATGCCCCTGAGCCTGGCTGAATTTGGAAGGCAGAAGCACCTCAGCGAGTGCCCACTCCCCGCGAGGACTCCTCGCTCCCCACCACAAGCGAGCTGCATGACCTGAGTGGCTGCTCCTCTTTGCCTTAGACCCTCATTGAGAAGCTGGACTCCGGACAAGAGAAGGCCTCTCCCAGGGTGGCAGAGACCCTGAGAGGCAAAGCTGGCCTTCAGGCCACAGGCATC